>VZTO01005776.1:0-17754 GCA_013400615.1 Syrrhaptes paradoxus | reverse complement strand
TTTGAGAATTATGTTTTTAAAGCATACCATGGTTTGAAGGAGTGCAGCTAAGCAACTATTTTAGCTGTGGAAATGGATACTAGTAACTATGACAAGTGGTCTGAGTAGAAAAGGACACTTTTGGCATATTTTTCTCATTTTGCTCAGAACTGTTACAGTCATCAGTGTGAGCAACTGTAACCCATTTTAGATCACTAAAATTAGAGCTCTGTAGAAGCAAGGCAAAGAGGTCAAAAGATACTGTAGAGACAGCAGATGACAGCAAAATAATTTGTGATGAATACTGTAGTAGAAAGTTCTTTTAATGTTCACCCTTCCCTCAAGGGATTTCCTGTGAAGTGATGCTACATATTAGCTGTATGAAATGCTTGCAAGTCCTGCTGCTTAGCCTTCCCTTTTCTGTATCATTTTGAGGCTTTAAGTTTCAGGAGTGATGATAAGTATCTGTCAGGTTGCCTTAGTAGAAATATTATAATGGAATGAGTTTATTGATTTTCTGAAAACATTAGGTGGCTAATTCTTGTAATCCATCTTTATGGAAAACTTCTATCACTCCATTGCTGTATGAATCCTTATTTCAAATGCTTGTATGTCTGCAATCCTTCCCTTATTGCTCTGGATAGTCCTGAAAAATTCAGGAGGAGTTCAGGTGAATAATCAACTGCTGTGATTCTCAGCACATACCCAATCATCTGAAAGATGATGTGTAGACCAAAATCTTACTCCCTGGCTGCAGTGAGGCAGGCTTGGGGTTTTTATAACTTTTTCTGACAAGAATGGGTAGGAAAACATGTCAAGTGTTGACTTAGTTGCAGATATGGTTATGAATATTAGTGTTGGAAATGTAAAATCCAGAATTTGTACATGTCAAGTCTATTGTGCTTTGAAAATTGTGTGGCCTGTACAGGGTCTCAGTTCTCAGATTATTCAGTACTGTGGAATTCCCAATCTTTTGTTAGATGGGTAAACAACAGTGAGAATTACTTGCCTTACATTGCTTTGTATATATTCTTCTGAAGGAGTTTTTTTCTCTCTATTGCAGTATGGCGCCAGAAATCTGTTAATAGTGCGACCTGGGTGAAGTAAACAGAGTTGTCTCTGGCTTTCTTGTGTAGTCTGTGTGTGGAGACGTTGGGGAATAATAATCCCATTTTTGGGGGTATTGGTTTGCTTTGATGATTGGAGGCAGCATGTATGGTACATTACACCTAGCTGCCTTTTTGAGAAAATGCAAAATACAAGATAGTCCTAACAAAGGACTCTGATATGTTTTTTCACTTTTCTGTACTTAAGCTAAAAAAATTGTGCCTTGGAACAAAGGAGATTGCTGAAACAGTTAACACCAATTTATAGTGCAGGCTCAGTTATAAGGGAAAACTTGGAAGAGTAATTTGATGCAAATCTAACATTTAGGTATCTTCTGGTTTATAAATTAATAAAGTAATTTGTTGTGTTTTTTCTTTAACTTTCCATCATGTTTTTCCTTTTGTTTTCTTGGTTTTGTAGGCTGGATTTGGCTATGGTTTGCCAATTTCTCGTCTGTACGCTAGGTACTTTCAAGGTGACCTTAAACTCTACTCAATGGAAGGTGTTGGTTCGGATGCTGTAATTTATTTGAAGGTATGAATTTGACCCTTTTATAAGCTAGTAATGCAGTGCAATTCAATAATGTATAGCAGGCTGAATAAGTGACCTTTCTTTTCACTCTTCAACCTGTTTTCAAGTTTGTAATTGCTATTTTCATTGTATTTTATCTAAATCACTTACACAGAATCCTAAAAGCAGAAGTTATAAATGTTAACCTAGCTTGCTTTTTTTTTTTCTTCCCAGTCCTCTTTGTTGGATCTTTGCATTTTGCTAATCTTTCAGGTGCTGAATTTTCAAAGGAATTGTGTGATGAGAGATAGTTTTGGTTAATACTTTTGATTCTGAAAGGTTTTTTTTTGACCAAAATAAAGCTGAGAAGACTGATTCTTGGCTAGTACTTTTTTTTCCTCTATGCAGTTTTTGACTTCTGTGCAATAGACTGTATTGATCCTGTTGTCATTTTTTGGGAGATTTTAGGCTACTCAGGGACTTAAGGTTGAAACTAGCTCCTAGGATTTCATCAGGGCATTTAAAAGAACGTAGTGTACAGCTCATGTGCAGGTCATTGACTTAGTGTTGTTGCTGTGCCTTGCTATGTTACGAGTGAGTTGTGGAATCCTGTGCTAACTTTTGTTTCTGATGGGTTTAATGCTGTGCGTGTACATTTGGAGGAAAAGGTACGGCCTTAAAGGAAACAGGCACTCTAACGGACTGAACTAGATCAGTCCTCACAGATCAGTGTGCTGACAGAGTCCAAGTTTTTTGGAGAAGTGAAAAGTTTCAAGTAGCTTTCTGCCCCATGTCAATGGCAAATCTCCCTAAAATGTGTTTGACCAAAACCTTTTATCTTGCTCTCTCTGTAGACTCCACTCCCTGGAAAGAAGGGAAATATTTTCAAGTGTCATAATTTTCTTTTAACTTTTACTATGGCTAGTACTTTGACTATGACTAGAGCAATTAGTCACAGCTGAAGTATTTTCAGAATAGTGTTGTCTTAATTATCCAAGTGTTACCTGTCACACTTGTTTGACACAGAAGCTGTAACTGTAGAACTGGCCAGAGTATCATCTTGCTCTTGGTATCTCTAATGATATTTTACCATTGCTTTTGTTTTTCCATAGGCCCTTTCAAGTGAATCATTTGAAAGACTTCCTGTTTTTAATAAATCAGCGTGGCGACACTACAAGACCACACCTGAAGCAGATGACTGGAGCAATCCTAGCAGTGAACCAAGGGATGCTTCTAAATATAAAGCTAATCGATAATTTGCCACCTTTTGTCTCTGTTGGAGATGACCTCTGCATTCAGTATCAAGTCTCTGCTTTGTTCCAAAATCCTTTAAACCACAATACCTAATTACTTCCAAACAAAGGTCTAATCAGGGCATTGAAAAGTAGTAAGAACAAAGTGATGATTGGGACTTAAAGGCAGGCACTAAACGCGTTTGGTATGTGAATCCTGTCTGCTTCACCAGAATATGCTGGGTTGCTTCAGTCATGCATTGACAGAAGGGGGATTGCACTGTGATTGCACTTAAGAATACAATCTTGTAACAAAAAGATGCTATTTCAAATGGCCAATTTTTATTCCAATATAAGGAATGGCAAGATGTGCAGAATCCCTTTAAATGGTCAATAGTATCTTGCACAGTAATATGGTATAAGAGAAGAAGTCTAATGTAGTTAAACATATGCTTTGAAAATCCACTCTTTGCTGCATCTGATATTGCACAGTGTCACCTGTTAAGAGAAAATCCCATTGAGCTCTTCAGATCTTGTATCTAATGAGCTTATAAATGCATAGTTCTAAAAAGGGTTTTGCAGCTTTAAACTGATGCTTTCCCCAAATTCCCAAATCCATTTCTCAAGTGCATACAAAAATTATGTTATAAGACATTGGGACTTCCACTTCTTGGTATGCACCTTAATGATTTTCTTGACACACAAACACAGAAACACATTACTATAAATTTTTCCTTGTTTTGAAGAAAGATAAGTAGTGAGATCATCTCTCCATACAATAAATTCTGTCAACACAGGGATGGGGGGTAATTCAATTTCATGTTTATTGCCTGTCATTTTTGGGGGGTTGGGGAGGGGAGAGAGATGCTGAAAGGCCAGACAGCCAGTCATACAAATGAATTTGCCTTAATGTTGGTTGCTTGGAACCGGATTAGTTTAAAACTTGTAAATAGTTTGCAAAGTTATTTATATATTCAGTGTCTGACTATAGTCTGGTAATCTGAATTTGTAGTGTATATAAAGATGTTGTACACACCAGCTTTTGGAAAGTGTCATTGGTCTGAATACATGAAACTGGAAATATCATAGAAATGGGAAGGACAAAACATAGCTAGTACTTGATTCAAGGGGGGGGGGGGGGAAGAAAAAAAAACCCAAACAAGTATTTTCCCCTTAGATTTATGGTAGGGGTTATTGCTGACTATTAGGAAACTGTTGTTCACCAGTTCTTTGCCAAATACTGTTTCTGATACTGTGGCCTTTCAGAAGAATTTGTGAAGTTTAGAAGTTCTGGTGATATCCTAGCCATGGGAATAAATTAGATGAGTTTTAAGCAACTCTGCACCCTCAGTTTCTCTTAAGTGTGCTGATATTTTTTTGAAAGATATTGCAGATTTTAGCATGGAAAAAATGAACTTGTTTACTAAAATTGTGGGGGAGCTGTCCCTTTTGTCCTCCCAATAGTTATTTTTGTAAAGAACTGATCTGTTACGTAAACAGGGAAATGCTGAGAAATTCCTAGATATTAAAAAAAAAATCTTAGTTTGACTTAATGACAGTACTTTGCACTTACATAGCACATTTCATCAAAGGATTATGAAGTGCTTTAGCAATAAGCTTCATATAGCCTCATTTCTGAAGAGTTGGAGTCCTTACCTTGCAAACCCTTACTCTTGTCTGTTGCAGTTGGTTCAAGAATTTATATGTGAATAGTTCAGGAGTTTGCAGAGCTTGTGGTTCTGTGGGCTTCTCTACGTTGGGCGGATAGGTGACGTGGGAGCACCAGGTCACTTTAGCGCACTCCCATATGCGTCTCTGCGGAGTGCCGCTGTACTGTTCAGAGGCAGAGATACCAGGACAGCTGCTGAAGACTGTCTGACCTGCTCGCTGGTAAGCGGTGCCCTTCTGAGCCCCCTGTGCCAGCAGGTAAGAAGAGGGAGGGTGCTGATGGAGCTGTCCTGTTCTGTTCCTGGAATTGACTTGTTTGATGCAGGCTAAAGGGGATCTTTACATGGCATGGTAAGGGTGTTAACACGTGTGGCCTCCAGAGCAATAATTTCCCCCTACTGCAGGCACTGCTGCAGGGAAGGCAAATTGCAATTCAAGCAATACAGCTGTGCTGCTGGGGTGAAATCAGAGTAATAGTTTGACTGAAACACCAGCTGGAAATCACATCTACTGAAATTTAGTCATTTAACTTCTGCCCTCACCCATAACGTCTTGCTGTCTTTTAAATTCATTTCAAGTTGTGTATGTTTCCCAGGAATTGCAGAGGAGGGCTTGCTTAAAAATGTAAATTTGTGATTAATATTTTCGCAATTGTATGTGGTCAGTTTTTCTAGAACATGACCTGAAACATTCAAGCAATAAGATATTTTCTTACACAAACTAAGTTTCAGCTTTTGTTAGAAGTCATGTGTCCTAACCTGCTGCTTCTTTTTGGCTGTCTCCTTATACATGAAGAGGAGAGGGAACAACAAGAAAAGAAAGGATGGAGGCATATTGAACTCTATTTCATAAGTGAATATAAACAACGGAAGACACTGTGGTGGGTGTTCTGGTATATTAGTCATCTCACTTCTTCATTTACAAAAACAACTGTTTGGCTTTCATAACTGAAGTGCTCTAGTACTTGAAAACTGAAGTCCTCTGAAATGGAACGTATTTCCAAGAACCCTGAGCATATATGAACAGCTCAGAGCAGGAGAGTAGAGCAGAAGGAATAAATTTTCTTCCTATTTCCCAAGGTCTGTCAGTGGGTATTATGGTGAATTTGAGTGAGAAGCAACTTTTCTTCTTTCCAACCTTGTGTAGGCAGCCTGTGCTTTAGTGGAGATCCCAGGTATGCCATAAAAATTGTTGTTCACTCATTGTCCTCATGCCATGCTTCTACGTAGGACTATTAGTCTGAAAATTGTTTTAGGAAAATGACAGCAGCAGACCTTTGAGAAGGGAGTCTTTCAATGGGTATGCCTGAAAAATGGGGGTGGATGGGATTTTAAGAAGGCTGGCTTCACTACAGGTACTGATCTTTTCTCAGTTGCTTCTACTTTTGATGGGAATCTGTTATAACTATTTGTTTAAATATCTTGGGGCTGTTAATTCCAAACATTCTGATGATATAAAAGTATATTTCTTTTTTATGAATTTCAGATGTATGGCCTGCTAATGTTATTGAAACTGGCTTGTCTTTGAGTTACTGGACCCATAAATAGGAAAAGTTTTCAGTGAAAATACTTCGTATCTGTTGTGTTTAGTGATTAACAGAAACAAACTGAGTAAGAGATGTTTGTTCCTCAATTCTTCCTGAGAATTTACAACTTCTATGTGTTGTAGTGCAAGAAATATTTTAACTTTTTTGTCCAGTGGGCATTTTTCTGGTGTATGTGTCTTGAACATAATCTATTAATCCCCCATCTAGCTTAATATTAATAGATACTGAAGCCTCTCCAAATCATAGACATATTTGTGCTTCTTGCTTTTCTAAGCTTTGTTTTGAGGCTAACAAGGGGTCTTTCCCAGTCAGCACGTGATGAGAAATATTCAGAAGATACTGAAATCCTTCCTTGACAACTCCAGTGCACAGCCTTTGCTTCTGTACGTGACTGTGATGACCTAGAATAGTACTGAGAAAGTCTTTGTCCTGCTGCAGTTTGTGCTACCTCTTGGGCAGTGTTCAAAGCAGGTCCCTTGACACATGCTTAAAAGAATATGGATATTAATTGTAGTGTTCTTGGAAAACTCAAGCTACTTTTTGGCTATATAGACTAGACTTGACGCTCCAACTGGATCACACTTTTCTTTGTCCTCAGTGGCATGTAAAATTTGTTTTGAAACAGCTGTTCACTTTCTCCAAAAAGTGAGCAGAGTGATTTGTTGGTGTAGTGCAGTCTCCTATTCACCTCCACACAAACTTAGTGTTTAGGGTGAAATCTTAATGTCATTGGCATAGAAGACGTTTCCCCCCACCCCTTCACCTTTAATAAGCACTTCTGAATCCTTGTGTGTTAGGTGCTGCAAAGTGCAAAGTGGTCTTGGTTGATATAAATAATTTTGTAGAAAACAGCGTAAATGTTTATTGTTATCTCCTGAGAATAACCATGTCCAATTGTGCAGCGTTCAGTTTCCTTGCATGTTTCTTTTGTTACCATATAGATGCTGTGGTTTCGAATAGCTCTTCATCTCTTCTTCATGACATACTCACCTGCCTATGAACTGATATATATAAACGTGTTTTTGCAGAATTTAGGAGAATATGATGGCACATGACAGAACAATGTATTAACTGAGTTCAAAGGTGAGTTTATTCACAAATGAGGAACATAGTTATAAATTGTGTAGCTACTTCAAGGCTGAATCTTGCAAATACTTGCACATGTAAACAGTGGATGAGTAACCCCACTTGAAGGAATCTGTTCTTAGGATCAGGACTTAAGCTGTTGACTTTCATCTGAAACAGTGAAGATTTGTGTAACTGAAGCGGCTTTCTAATTAAAATAAATACAAAAATTTAAAGTTCATGTGCTTTAATTGCAGTATTATGTTGCCTTAAAAGATCTCAGAAATGGGCATAGAGAAGTTGTTTGTTTCTTAAATCTAGGTATCTTTTTCTTCTGTAGGATTGATGTTTATGATAATTCTGGCATTGTCAAACTAGTATTAATTACTTTATTAAATGGTGTCTTTTAAATTGAATACTGCTGAGAAGTGCCAGATTGACAGTCCTTTGAAATTCTCTGTAAATCCTATCGGGCAGTGGCAGGGCATGTTTCCAGGTGGTGCACTATCAGTGCTCTCAGCTGCTCAGCAAGGGCTGTCCTGTGAGGGACCAGCTGGCTGTTTCATCCTTGCCATCTCTGAACTCCTAACAGCTTGCTAAACTTGTACTGGGTTTTATGCTGTGAGTTTCTGATGGGGTGGAAATCAAGTCAGCTTGTTCCCAACATTGGTTGTGTTGCACCTGGTATCCAAGAGGGAAAGAGGTCTTGTGTTGCCTTTCCTCTGAGGTGGCATCATTTGAATCAACTGAAGCTATAATGGAGGAGAGGGAAGCTAATTTTTCATTAAGTTGTTTGGTGGTGTTTTAATTTTGAGTCTTCTGTAACTTGTGTTGGAATTGTTTCTAGTTCAATACCTGCATATATAATTTTGTATACTCGTATCTTCCTTTTTTATTTCCGTTGCTGACAAATAAAGATATGTAAAAACTACATGACGACCTCTTTAAGGGGCTGATTTGGTTTCACACACTGTGGAGCTTAGTTTGTGATTTGTCAGCCCAGGGTCAACTTCACACATGCCTCCAGAGGGACACTGAAAGTTGCAGTTGGGAGCTCAGAGTAATTTTACATAAAACTGTTTTTCTTGCCTGTTTTGTCACAAAGCAGTTTGAAATCTTCTACAGAAACATACATTTGAGCTTTTCCATGTCCATCTCATTCCCCCTTGGAGATTCATTATTAGTATCTCAAGCATAACCTGGTTTTTGTTAAGTTGGTTCTATAACTATATATAAATGCAATTGCTTTTATATTGTATTACTCTGAACTTTCAGGAACATTTAGGCTGATCTTGTTTGTATCAGATTTCCAGGTAGGTTTTTAAGACTTTAAAACTTCTAATGGTTTTCATAAATGTTTTGTTCCTGTCAGATGTGAGTCTTTATAAAATGCTTATTTTCACAAGAAACTCTAGATTTAATTCTGAAGGTTGCTCTCATTGATTCTTGTGGCACAAGACTTGGTTTGTTTTTAAAAAGCTAAAATCACATGCTACCGTGGCTGAATTTCAGTTCTTGATTTTGCTGTTATGCCAAGGATCTGATACAAAAATACAAAGAAGTTTCACAGGAAAAAAAAATACTTGATTTGAGCAGAAAAATTTAAATGTTAGGGTTTTTTTTGCTAATTGTAAATATGAAGATGTCTCTTTTTACAAAATAATGGAACTGCAAAAGCATTTGTAGGAGAGACTAGCTTTTTGAAGAACTAGTCACTGTGGAAATTACTCTTGGTCCATCACTTCTGCAAATATTTTTTTCTAAGATATTCCTTTCTCTATACAGATAAGCTCCTTGAGAGGGTGCAGGTGGGAATGTATACCCTAAAGCATTTTGGGATAAAACTTAATTTTGTCTTTTGTAGTCTGAGAAAATTTGGTTAACCTAGTGACTCTTTGTTTACTCTCTTTTAACTAGTATTCATTGCTCCTTTCTCAGAACATTGAGGTAAGAAAAGTTCAGGCCTCTTATCTAGAAAGTGTTGTCTCTGAATCACTGCCTAAAATCGAAAGTCTCGGATAAGAACCCAAAACTCTCCTTTTCTGACTGTCATAGAGGAATCCAGAAATGGTTATTGTTTAAGAGCATTAAGTTGAAGCAATTATAAAGTTAATTTACTGGGTGACTGAGAACTTGGCCTTTTGAAAATATGAAGTAATATTTTTAAAAAATGACTTTGTTTCATGTTGTCCAAATTCTTGGTTTTGAGGGAACGTGCAGGTTTATAAGCAGAAAAGGTGTTGGCATTGGCAGAACATTAAGAGCTAAATTAGAGTTTTGGTGCCATCCCTGTGCTACGTGTGTTTGAAACTTTGCTAAAATTCATCTGGACTGTTGTGATTTCGCTAACCCTTTTGTTATATGAGTCTGTGGGTTTTTCCCTTTGGTTTTACAGCCCTTACTGTTGATCAAGACTTAATAATGTGTTGATTTAATAATTCATGGGTTAAATATATCAGTGTAACTAACAGAAGGGAGTATTTAACTGATTGAATCTTCATTGTTCCTCTGGTAGCAGCAGCACAGCTTCACAGCACTTCAGACTGCTGCTGGTTTGTGGAAGTACGGGGTTTAGAGGGACCAAATTTGGTGAGATGCTGAAGGTAGGGATTGAGCTACCTGTTTTGGCAATGCTGACACTTCCTCTGAAGTGAATAAAGACTACGATTTTAACCACTTCCTAACATGTCTGTGGAGTATGACGTTCCCTTTAATGTTCAGTATTATTAAGGATTACCTCTGATTCATCCTTGCTGCTTGGAGTTTTTGATTTCCTGACACAGATGCAGCAGGAGCTCCTGCAGTGGTTTAGAACCACAAATGAGTTACTAGGGATTTCTGAAACTCTGGTACCCAGTTGTTCTGGGTATGTCAGCGTGGTTTGTCACCCTATGTTGTTTTCTCTGAAGCATACAAGCACCTTTTGGGTTTATTTTTTTCTGCTCTATAAATCTCCCTAAAGCTAAAGTTTATTGGATTATTCTTGACATCTGAAATAACTGTTATGAAATAACACCCAAGGCTTCTACCTCGAAATTTCTTTAGCTTTCCGTGAAGTTCTGTATGTGTTCATAACTTATTCCAGAAAATGAAAAAACAAAGTTTCTTACCAAGCAATTCCAGGACAGGAAAACGCCTGGAGACCCAGCTTGCTTGACTCATTAACTTTCATATTAAGTAATAAATCAGCCTCCAGATGGTCAGTGTTGCCAGAGCAGAGATAATGTTATTTCAGATGAAGAATTTATTTTAAAACTTAAGGAGAGAAGAAAGCTCTATGTTATATTTCCTTGCTGCTTACCATTTGCCTTGGTGGGATATTCTCAGGAGCTGAGTGGTTAATTAAGTAGCTCAAAATTTCAAAATCTGTCAGTATGGACTGCATCATATTTGGCAGTAGCTGTGTGTAGGATGTGAAGCAGCTAGTTGCAGCAACAGCAGTAAAATTAAAATTTATGGCTCTAGGACTCAGGCTTATGTGGGAGAACAATTTGTAATAAAGTATCAGTGTCATTGTACAATTCATNCTCCTTTCTCAGAACATTGAGGTAAGAAAAGTTCAGGCCTCTTATCTAGAAACTGTTGTCTCTGAATCACTGCCTAAAATAGAAAGTCTCGGATGAGAACCCGAAACTCTCCTTTTCTGACTTTCATAGAGGAATCCAGAAATGGTTATTGTTTAAGAGCATTAAGTTGAAGCAATTATAAAGTTAATTTACTGGGTGACTGAGAACTTGGCCTTTTGAAAATATGAAGTAATATTT
Source organism: Syrrhaptes paradoxus (assembly GCA_013400615.1). Classification (NCBI taxonomy): domain Eukaryota; kingdom Metazoa; phylum Chordata; class Aves; order Pterocliformes; family Pteroclidae; genus Syrrhaptes; species Syrrhaptes paradoxus. Next base: position 6,883 of record VZTO01005776.1, on the reverse strand, counting down.
TTAAAAAATGACTTTGTTTCATGTTGTCCAAATTCTTGGTTTTGAGGGAACGTGCAGGTTTATAAGCAGAAAAGGTGTTGGCATTGGCAGAACATTAAGAGCTAAATTAGAGTTTTGGTGCCATCCCTGTGCTACGTGTGTTTGAAACTTTGCTAAAATTCATCTGGACTGTTGTGATTTCGCTAACCCTTTTGTTATATGAGTCTGTGGGTTTTTCCCTTTGGTTTTACAGCCCTTACTGTTGATCAAGACTTAATAATGTATTGATTTAATAATTCATGGGTTAAATACATCAATGTAACTAACAGAAGGGAGTATTTAACTGATTGAATCTTAGCAGCAGCACAGCTTCACAGCACTTCAGACTGCTGCTGGTTTGTGGAAGTACGGGGTTTAGAGGGACCAAATTTGGTGAGATGCTGAAGGTAGGGATTGAGCTACCTGTTTTGGCAATGCTGACACTTCCTCTGAAGTGAATAAAGACTACGATTTTAACCACTTCCTAACATGTCTGTGGAGTATGACGTTCCCTTTAATGTTCAGTATTATTAAGGATTACCTCTGATTCATCCTTGCTGCTTGGAGTTTTTGATTTCCTGACACAGATGCAGCAGGAGCTCCTGCAGTGGTTTAGAACCACAAATGAGTTACTAGGGATTTCTGAAACTCTGGTACCCAGTTGTTCTGGGTATGTCAGCGTGGTTTGTCACCCTATGTTGTTTTCTCTGAAGCATACAAGCACCTTTTGGGTTTATTTTTTTCTGCTCTATAAATCTCCCTAAAGCTAAAGTTTATTGGATTATTCTTGACATCTGAAATAACTGTTATGAAATAACACCCAAGGCTTCTACCTCGAAATTTCTTTAGCTTTCCGTGAAGTTCTGTATGTGTTCATAACTTATTCCAGAAAATGAAAAAACAAAGTTTCTTACCAAGCAATTCCAGGACAGGAAAACGCCTGGAGACCCAGCTTGCTTGACTCATTAACTTTCATATTAAGTAATAAATCAGCCTCCAGATGGTCAGTGTTGCCAGAGCAGAGATAATGTTATTTCAGATGAAGAATTTATTTTAAAACTTAAGGAGAGAAGAAAGCTCTATGTTATATTTCCTTGCTGCTTACCATTTGCCTTGGTGGGATATTCTCAGGAGCTGAGTGGTTAATTAAGTAGCTCAAAATTTCAAAATCTGTCAGTATGGACTGCATCATATTTGGCAGTAGCTGTGTGTAGGATGTGAAGCAATTAGTTGCAGCAACAGCAGTAAAATTAAAATTTATGGCTCTAGGACTCAGGCTTATGTGGGAGAACAATTAGTAATAAAGTATCAGTCTCATTGTACAATTCATGTCTCTCTTAGACTGCTGTTGACTTCTTCAGTACTTGAATTTGTTACTCTCAGTGGAAACAAATCTTGCAGAAGGCAGTTTTTTAGTCAGACATACAGAACATGTCAGGCATGCTTAATAGGAAAAATTAAACAGGTGGGTTTTTTTGTCAGATAAGTTTGTATTTAGCATCTAACTCTGAGGCTGCTGGTTTTACTTTTAGCTTTTGTACCATCTCATCTAGCAGTAAAATTGAGTTTAGTAAATAATGCCTGCTGTATTTTGTCTAAGAGCATCAGCCATTCAGAAGGCTTGTGACAGCACTCTGAAAACTTTTCTTCATCTAGTGACTTGGATGATTTTTTTATATCTTTGGCCCAAACTATCTCCCTTGGTCTCCTAGTCCAAAGGCAACAGGTATGTCACATTGCTTCTACCAGTGTGCAACTAGGAGACTTGATTTGAAAGTTATAAGATGATCTTCCTTCCTGGTCTGCCACTGTGGATTCTTTTCTCGAAATAAATGAGCAGGCCTGTGCACATCTGCTTTCTTTTTTCAGGAGAGACCTTCAGTTCTAACAGTTTGCAAGGTCACATGTTGACCTGTATTTTTTAGCTTTTACCTGTACTTTTTAGCTTTTAAAGGACAGCTTCATTAACATTTTATTGTGGTTATGAAAACTGATGCCGGCTTGCGCTGTTGTGAGGCGTAAGTCATTACAATGTAGGAGCTGCCGTAGCAGACTGGAGGTTATCAGCGGTGTGCGTGGCTTCTGCTATGCTTGTTGTGAGCGTCTTCCTTACCTGTTTCACTTTGCTCTTTGTTCTCATGATAATAAATCTCTCCGTAGATATACAAATACTTGTTACAATCCTTGGGGTTGTGGAGGACCAACACTTAAGGCATGGTTACGTTTGCATTCAGGTAAAGAGACCTGGGGTTCTGTGTGTGCACGAGTCGTGGTTGTGTGCTAGTTTCTGTGTCTCCTGATGGTGGTGGACTAAAGGTTAAGGTTTACCATCAGGGAAACAATATTATTTCCTCCTTTATTTTCACATATGGGTGTCCCTTGTCAGTGTGATGCCGTTGGCTTGAAAGCTGCCTGCTGCATGATGCACCAAGTGAAATGGCTGTGGTCCTGTACACTGTAATGTACAAGTTCACCAGCTTTACAAAATATTTCACAAATAGCCATTTGTGATGGATGAAGAGGTTGGAGTTATGCTTTGTTCTGGTGTATTTAAATATATTTTGTCTTGCTGTTACTCTGGCACAGAGAGTGCTTGCTTGCTAAGTGTTATGTTTTTGCAGCAACAGAACTGAAGTTTCTGGATTTTTATTGGCATATGAAAGTATTTTATCAAGGTGCTTGATACACAGCTGTCTGTGCTCCGATATATAATTAATCTCTAACTTTTTGTTTCTCAACAGACAGCTGAACAGTTAGGTAAAACATGCAAGAAGATAATCTTGGGCACTTCCCTGGAGAAATAATTTCATTCAGTTAATGGGTAAAGTCAATACTGCTGTGCTGTGGTTATTTAACATAGTTTGCTGGGCAACAAAAGGAATCCTAGCTGCCTATGGATAAAAGTCTCAACTCCAAAATCTAAATGTAAATGGAAAGCTGAGCTACCAAAATGATGAGGAGAAAATGTTTTAAGTAGTCAAAATCCCAGTGACTCCACAGAGATCACTCTTATTTCCTGTACAGCACAGATCATGAAGTATTACCAGAGAGATTTGGGATGAAGCCCTGTAACCTTTTAATCCTTTCAGGGGTCAGTTGTCTTTTCACAGGGTGAAACTGCTTTTTGAGAAAGGTTAAAGGAGGGGATACTTCCAAAGGCATAATTTCCTCCTTAAATTTGTTTTGCCCATGTGTCTTCAAATTATATTTTGCTACACTCCAGTATACAGAGCAGGCTCTTGTGTTTGTGTGGAAGGCAAGACCGCCTTACCTAGCTTCCGAACTTGCAGTTCCCCATTTCTCACTGAAGGAAGGATGGGGGGCTGTTGGAGAGAGCATCTAAAAAGAGATGGAGATGACAAGTGTGAAAGAACTGTCTGAATTAAAGAAATGTATTGGCCCCAACCATAAACTAGCCATGAATAACTGCTGGGGCAGGGCAAGTCAAGCCTTTTATTTGAGGAACTGGTTTTAACATGGGAGCCTGCTGCATGCAGCTGGGAGATCTGGCAGAGTGACTTGTCATAGGAACGGACTTGATTCTTGCTGGAGTCTCGGTCCCACGTTGCCCAGTTAGCACAGTGAAGATGCATTTCCAAAGGCTCTCAGCTATTTTTACTTCACTCTGCATCTGTCTCTTCTCCCTCAAGCAGAGCTGGGAGGCAGTGGCCTTGATTTCCCTCCAGATAAGAGATGCTAATGCTGCCCTTCCTTGCACACACCAGCAAAGGGCTTTTCCTTTGGAAAGAGAAGGGCAGAATATGTCTGTGTGTACATGGGCAACACAGATTGTATTTTGAGAGGAAAAACATCTGTCTTCAAAATAAGAACAGGAAGGCTTAAGACAGCCTGTTGCCTGGAAGGGTCTCCACGCAAGAGACAAAGCCCTGGGTCCATTTTCTGGCTCATTTTCAGCTCTGCAGAGGTCTGCACCAGCCTCAAGTGAAACTGCTGCTTAATTATGTGCTGTCTATCGTATGGGACTTTGCTTACATGAGGGTTTATTAATACCCTTTTTTTAAGGAGCAACTTTGATGTAGTGTCAAGCCCTTCCTTTCTGCTGAGTGGAGTTGCCAGGCCTTGCGTTGATTCGGGGGACCTCCTTGTTCCCGAGAAGGTTTATCCTGCAAAGAACAAGAATCGTCTCTGACCTTGAACTGGGCTGAAGCTAGCGAGGGTCCAGCTTCCCTGGGCTTGTGCACTGGTACCCACCGAGTGCCTTCTGTCAGCAGAAGCCATTCCCCTGGACTTCAGAGTGGAAAAGCAAGAATTGCAGTTGAGGAAGCAAAGCCACAAGCCAAGGGGAATTGAGAACAGCTTCACCTTGTTTAATGAGGGCTTTGGAGTGGGGAGGGAGGTAAAGGATCTGCCACCAATGTTGGGCTCCAGAGCTCTTTTAGTCGTCTCATAATTACTCTTCCAGTGTATGTCTGTGGCTGCTAGCTGAGGAGGGTGTGAAGCTTTTCCTGCCTTCAGATCAAAATCACCTCTGCCTTCTACTTCACGGAGAGAAGCTGACAGTGAATAGCAGTAGTTCTGGCAGGATGACTTCTGGATGTAAAAGGGAAAGCTAAGCAGACAAGGAGAGGAGCAGCAGCAGTGTTCAGGAGAGATCTGAATGGGCAATGATGGGAATTTATTATGGCTGTATCTTCCTTGATAAGTGATCCTGGCTCTGAGCTGGCCTGCTTAGGAAGTCAGGATTCCTCTTCATGAAAAAGCATCTAGTTTTCCTGGGGCTTTATTTGAAATGCCTGTTTACTGTTCTTAACTTTCTCCAGCTTCCAACTTTCAGCACTGCTTTGTGCTATCCTATGATTCTGTTCTAAATACATTCTTCCTTTTGCAAATTGTCTCTAAAGTATTTGGAAATAATTTTTAATATACAGAAAAAAATTTTGTTTTTAAATGTTTCTTTTCTGAGCCTTGTGAGTTAAATCATCCCTGTGAGTGAGCTTATACAGTGTTTTATTTCATACCTAGATGAAAGGATTTAAAACTAAGTACTGCAGATGTTTCACAAGTGCTGGCACAACAGCTCTGCCTTGTACTGCAGGAAGTCACCTCTGCTTCTCCAGCCACACTTCAAACATTCTGCCTGTTTTCTATGAACCAGTATGAACGTAGAGCAGAGACTTTCTGACTGCTGCCAGTTGTGCTCGTTGCTCGTGTTTTCAGGGTTTTAATGGTACAACAAAATCCCAGTTAAAAAAATGAAAATGCTTTTCAGTTCAGACTACGGGTTTTAAAGTTTGTTCCAAATTTAACTGGGTGCTTACTTGCTGTAGAGGGAGACGTTCCCACAGGGTGCTGCCGCTCTCGCTTTCTGTCATCCTGACTGGGGAGGCCTGGCTTGTTGATGGCTCATGTTGTCAGGGGGATTATGGGGCCATGTCAGTCAGGCTGCACCTGGGCTGGCGTTCTCAGTCCTGGGAGCATATGAGGATGTCCCCTATCTCCCAAGGGATGCAAGATGCTGCTCAAAACAGCCCCAACTCCATTTTAAGTAATAAAGTTTGTGTTACCAGGGAGCATTTTGGTGTGGACTCTGCCTTGAAATAGTTTCTCTGCCATGCTGAATGACATTTCTTCTTATTCCATAATTAAAAATATCTTATCTGAGAAGTCCTAAGCCCCCACCTACTGGTTCAGCGTCTCTCTCTGCCTCAGGTAGGACTGACAATAAGTAAATAAAATATTTTATACAGCTGCTGCAGTAATAACTTCTTTCTTAGAGAAAGGACAAAAGGGAAGGAGTGTAGCAGGAAGATTCAGGCATCAGACTGACTCAGCTGGAGGAAGAGTCAAGTCCAAAGGCCGATGTCAGGACTGCTGCAAACCACATTGGCACACAAGAGTGTCACAGCTGCTGCTGGGGATGGTTTTCAGAAGCAGCATGAGGATGGTTGCAAAAGCACTGCCTCTTTCTTCCACTTAGAATTAAAATAGTGGCTTCTGATTCCACTGTGCTGGGGCAGAGGGTAAGGGAGGTCTCAAACTGGCTGGTATCTGCTGCTGCGCCTTGCCTGCCAGAGCAGTGTTTCCCCACCTTTATCTTGCAGCCAGAAAAATGTGGGTGGAGGTGAGGAGTGAGGTGATCCCATCAGAGCAGAGAGCAGCAGTAGTTAACTCAAGCAGCAGGATGTTGGGCAGGTTGGAGACGCTGCTCTAGCATCATTTGTGGGGGTGTAGAGCCCCTGGGGTCCAAACAAGCACTATACCGTCAGTGGGGCTTATGCTGGGGGTTGTGTTTGTGTCCAAAGATGCCATAAAATGAAGGTGAGAGGCAAGCAGTATCTGTTGCACACTTTATTTTTCATGTGGAGTTTGGCTGATAAATAGGACTGAATTAAAGCAACACTCATGAAAAGTAAAACCCAACCATGGCTCAGAAGTGCAAAATTGCCCTCCATGTGTCCAGAGACGATGAGGTTGTGGTTTGCTGGAGACAGCATCATGGATACTGGTGTCTGTACCAGGAGGGCAAAGGCTTCAGCTTATTGATATCCTAAATGTGAATGGATGCCTGCTACTGTGTATGGCTTTGTTGCTCAGTAGCCACCTGTGACTCTGAGACAACTTCTGTTAAGAAGAGGTCACTGGTGAGTTTTTCCTCCAGTTCCTATTTACAAGTTGTGGTGCTGTCTTCCATTCAAACCACTGAACAAGGGCTGCTGAATGGTAAGTGCTATGAAATTAAAACAAAAAACAAATGGTAGAAGCCAAGAACAACAAAAACCTGCCCACCTCCATTGCATTGGACATGGCTCATCATATAAACAGCACCAGTAGAGAGCAGACAGTTCCTGTGGTGAAGCAGTGGTTTGTGATGGGAAGGCTTAAGACTTGCAAAGGATCAGAAAAA
>VZTO01005773.1:35791-78874 GCA_013400615.1 Syrrhaptes paradoxus | reverse complement strand
TGATGGCTGCTATCCCTGCCTATCATATCCTACATGCTGCCACTCCTGTTCTCTGAGGTCCTGGACTTCTTTAGGAGGAGAGTTTCCACTGTCTGTTGCAGTTTTCCTCTGAGGCAGGAGCTAGTAATTAATCATGGAGGCTGATCAGATACAGACAGGTGAAGGGAAGGAAAAGAATTAAGGAACTAAAACTGGGGCAACTGGAGAGAAGTGGGAGGGAGCTCCTTACAGAAATTTGGGTAATTCGGTCTCTTTGGGATCTTCTAGTGACAGTTGCTCTAAGAATATGCAGGGGTTTGAAATAGCATTATGCAAATAAATACAGATGCAGACATTCACATTGGGAAGGGACAGAAGTTAATAAATATTCAAAGTTGAAAAAATATGTTATTTCTTATTTACTGTAAAAAATTACTTTTGTCCGTTTTCACACTTCCTGTGTCCTGAGTCAGGTTTCTTATTTTAATACTGACATTTGCCAGTAAAGCCAAAGATCATGAGTTAAGCCATAAATCAATCATCTGATCAATCCTCTAACAGGACCCAAAGTGCAATTGATACAATGAAGAGGCATGAGTTTCTGTTCATCAGTTCAGTCTGAATCAGATGTTTCATTCTCCTTTATTCTTCTTTGCTTAACACTGAAATAAAGAAAGTTTCTGCAGATGTATTTAATGTTCTTCTTTATAACACCAGAATATATTAAGCTCCAAAAGTGTATCATATTTACTTATGTAGCCCTGGTGTCAATTTCTCACTTTATTGGACTTAGCTTTGTCATTCAAGATATATGTTCTGCATTCTGAGTGACTAAATCAGCCTGACTTACTATTTCAGCATCCGGATTTAATTACATTGTTGATTTTTTTTTTCCCCTCTTTGCTGGAAAGTCAATAAAGTGCTTGACCAAATCTTCAGCCATTGTAAATTGACAGAACATAAGTAGAAGTACATGGACTTGCACCTGCTCAGACATGGGAATACCATATATTTTTCTTCAGGCAACCAATTAGAGAGAAAATAAATTTTGAAACACAGTTTCTATTTATTGGTATTTTTACTTTGTATGAGAACACCGTAGCAATATCAAACCTACTGTGTTCTTTCTTGTTTAAAAGGATTTTGAAATTCCCTCTTGGACTGTAATACAGCTGTTATAACATACATTTAAACTTCAGACTTAACTGTAGTGAGTGCTGTAGTCAATTTGGTGTGTATTATATCACAGTTGAATTCAATCCTTTAATTCAAGGATGATCACACTCGTTCAACCAACAGCATTAGGTGTGGCCAGAGACTAGTCCTCATTTACTCTCTTAGTGAGCTCACTGGAACTTGTCTTGATGTACAGGAGGTCTGAACAGAACAGTCCTCTCTTGGTACATCCCCCAGGCTTAGAACTGGCATGACTCGCAGTCTTTACTGAGGACTGGCAACTAAAATAGGGTGACAGCTGAAGGGAAGGTGTGGCTGGTGAGCCTTGGCTCAGGGGAGGGGACTTCCTACCAGGGCCTGTCTCATGACCTGTCAGGGCTAACGGTCTCTTGCTTTCCTTGGCTTCTGCAAATAGATCTCTCAAACAAGGAGAGCCCAAGGAATGTCAATGAGCACACACTTTCCTTGGAGAGGCTTTGAAAAGATTTAAAGACATGATAAATAAGGTGTTTTACATACTTCCTCACAGAGTCCCTGTAAAGACTACAAGAAGCAGGAACAGGTTTCTTGGTTTGTAGCATTACCTGGAAAATGTAAGAGTAGGGTACTTCTTCCAGAAGAAGCAAGAGTATTTTCCCTTCCTTCGTTCCATTTCATCTCTAAAATGCTTAGGATTCAAATGATGTCATGGGAAGAGCAATGTTGCATTTTAGTCACCTTTTACAATTAGTCAAAATTACTTTAAAAAAATAAGTGTCATTTTACTTGTCTGGAGTGAAACTAGTTTACTCCATTCAGTGAAATGATCTAAACCTCAGACATAATCTTGGTCCACTGGTTCACTTCCTTTTTACTCTCTGCAATGGAGGAGAGCAGTAATATGGTCCTGGATCTGGCAGAGAAAAGGAGTGTCCCTGTCCACAGCTTAGTTCTTAGGAAATATGAGACTCCCAATTAAAAAATCTCCGTAGACATTCAAGGCCAACCATAGGAACGAAGTTAAAAAGAAAGCAAAAGAAAACAAAAAAACCCCATATGCTTGTTCCTTTTAAGTAGTGAAGTGAGGAACTGGAACAGTCTCTAGGGCCAGCTTGATATCACAAACTAACAACAAAAAATCTTGGCATTGAATGGGAAAGTTTTTGTCACAAAGATGGATTTTAAAGACTCTTTACCTCAAATAAAGTCAATGGTACCTGAGGTAAAAATATCCTAGGTAATGACAAAACTGGAAATGTAGAAGCATTTGCTGATAGACTGACTGAAGCTGGAAAAGGTTTAAAGAGATTATCAGGTACACTAAGCCAGTGATGTTCCTCTCTCTTGTACAGGACACATGGGCTCAGGGTCTGCCTCTTACAGCTCTGCAGAAGGTGACTAAGGAAAACAAATGTGTATAAACGACAGAGGAACATGCAAAACCTCTAAAGGAGCCACAGCTCCATGGAAAAAATGCAAAATGTCCCCAATCCAAAGATGGAAATCACCTGCATTAAGCAATCAGATCAGATGGAAAAGGAAATATTTTTTGTGTTAAAAAGCAATATTTGGATAGCTGCAGGCAAAAAACCCCAATGTAAAGCTAAAGAGATTCCCAGTTAAAATAAAAAAGAAATTCTCAGAACATTAATTTTTGAGATCCTGTCAAAAAAAACTGTGACAAAGAAGACAGAAGTAATTTTAATGTATAATCACCTAGAATTTGCTTAAAGGAGTGTTACTTGCCTTCATTGCTGTGGAAACACAAATCACTTATTGAGAGGCATTAGGATATGAAATGTGTTGTAAGTGCAGGGAACAGTTACTTTTCAAGATTTTTCCTCCCTCACATTAAAAAAACAGCAAATGTAGTGCTCAGCTAGTCTGATAAAATCTCTAACAGTTCCATATAGGTATTGGCCTTGTGATAAAACTAGACTATAACACGGAACTTTGCTCCTACGTAAAAATTCCTAAAAGGCTGAAATTATACTTTAAGGCAAAAGACCCTAAAGAGATAAATGACCCCAGCATAAGGTCTCCCCTGACTAGGCAATGGGTTATATCTCAAAAGCCTCACAACCAGAAAACTTAAAACTAGCATCTTCTGTAAGTGACAAAAAGCAACAGCTAGGGCAAGCAGCCAAGTGGAAATGAGAGAAGCTAATTAGGAGGAATATTAAAGTCTTTCTTGGACACCTACTATTCTAAAACTTCTATTAAAAAAAATATGTATACCAAGTGTCAGTACATGAGTTTACGACAACAGTTTGATGTAGAGTAGGCAAGAAAACAGTGTAGGGATTTATCATATCGGTCAGCAAGGCAGATTCAGACTCAAAGGTAACTACAGGTAATGTTACATAGTAGTATAATAGGAAGGGATGTACTAAAATAGCTTTTGTTATCCTTATTCCCTAGCCAACAATGTAATTCTGCTGCTAATCTGACTGGACACATATGGGAGAAATTTATTCCTGTTGCCAAGTGGTGTTTAACAGCTTATGAACAAAAATATTTGCCATCTTTAACAAGGGAAAAAAAAAAGAACATCAGCTTTTTTTGATCTAAGAACGTTGATTCTGTCTAAAACAACAGATGTTTTAGAAACTTTAAAAGATGCTAATAAATTTTTTTTCCCAAAATTCTGGGGAAAAGTTAAGTTCTGTGGAGGGTTATTGGTAGGAAAGGATGGTAAGTTTTCCGAGACTGATTTTTCTCTGAAGAAAGAGAAGGCCAAGAAAATGAAATTAAAAAAAGATGCTCAACTGGCATACAAACACTAAAAATATGTCTGGTCTAAATGTAAGAATGTGATAATTAGATTAGTACTAAAGGGAAAAGAAACAGTGAACACAATAACTTTGTCTGTTCAGAAAGTATTATGGCATCTTAACAAATCCAGGCATAGATTCATGATAGCCTATACTCCTAAATTTCAGTGTACCAGTTCAAATAGCAAGGGCTGGTTTTAAGAAAGTGCAGTTAAAAAAATTTTAAACAAAAGCACCATCTTACAAGAAATTAAAAGATATGTGAAATTATGATTGGCATAAGAAGAAAATTTATGTGTTGCAAACTTAAAAAAAATAATATATAAAGAGCTCTGTTATGGCTATTCCTAGATAGTTTCTATTGATAAAAACCCCAACATCCTCTTAAAAGACAAAAATGTTAAGATTTATATAGATGAGTGTACAGGCAAAAAAAAAAAGCGCACCATTATCTTGGGAGAAATGCATAGATTTGCATTTGAAGACATAATTTTTGCCACTTAGATATATTAGGCTATTAGAACAGGCAGATACAGTTCGCTGCCAGTGAAGGATAGCTTAAAGCTTAGGAGTGGAAATTCCACATCCTGGAAGGCAAAAATTAATCCCTTTTTAAAAGATTCTTCTTTATTTTCCTACGCTGTTGCAAAAAAAGGTTTTGTGCTGTAATATACACACTCTTTCATGACCATGAAGCTGTTCACAGCCACATAAGCCATCTTCTAAAGGATGCACTACAACAAATAATGAACAGAATATAATCAAATCTGATTGATGAATAACAACGTGACAGAGTCACATTTTCAAAGTGCCTGAAACACAGTTTCTAAAAGATATTCATGTGCCTGAATGTTTCCTGCATTGTTTCAATGTATTCTGGGAGTTTTGGGTTTGTTTCTAGAAGTTTTAGGGTTTGGAAATTCAAACTGCTGTAAAACCATATATCTTCACATGGTTACCAAAATTATACATAAGCATCCCACACAAAGCTCAAGAGAATATACCTTGGGCAAAATAACCATGAGTTTTGTCAAATGATTCCATATATTTCAGAGACATAGGGGAAAATAACTGAATCCTTAAAATGCAGGAAAAAAAGCTGTTTTAAAATTGATTTGACTTCTGAAATTCTGATGCACCAAGTCAGTCTATACAATATTAGAAGCAACATTTAAAAATAAAGAATATTAATGGGAAGAAAAATAACAGTAACCTAATAAAAATTGTGTATGAGATGTTTCCATACTTGTTTTTATTCTCATTTATACCTAAAGGAGAAATTATCTAAAGAACACAACTTACCATGGGCTAATAAATAACGAGATGGAAGACAGGGTGCACCAAGTGAGGCAGAAAAAGACCTTTTTGATAATGACGTAACATCTAGTGTTTAGATTGTCATATGTGTTATAAAATGGTTCCCAAAACTGCCCATTTGTTTAATGGTTTCCTAGAATCCTCTCAAATTCCAAAATCAATGAACAATTCACTGAAGTTGAAATCCAACAAAGACAAAATTGATTGCCCCTCTCATGCATCTGTGTCTGTAATAAATACTAATGCCCAGCTATTTGCCAAAGGCTCGCTAATAGCTTCAGCTCTCAGTTGCTGTAATTAATGGAGAACCAAATAATTTATTCCAGGTAATCCTGAGTGAGGGATGGTAAGACAATCATGTAGAGATAGAGATACTCAGGGAAAATTTGAGAACTTCAGTGGGCCATCTAGATGCTTTTTTTAATAAGCCATCCCAAGAACAATAATTCTACTTGGACATGCAGCAGGCAGATATTGTCTGTTGAGAGTTAATCATATATCAGAGTCCCTCAAAATGTATGTGGAAAGTTTGATCCCTCCAACACTAGCAGTAGGTTGGTATAATCTCCTCTTCTGTTGGATAACAATATAGACACATAATGAACTCTGAGATAATTAGGCAGCAGAAAATACATAACCAGAAACATTACAAAAAGCTTTAAATGTAGTTATTGTACCAATATAACCTATGTTTATTTAAAACTGATTAAAACAGTGTATAACAAGGAACAGAAGAGTTTAGGAAGCCATTCACAGATTTCAAAAAAGGAGTAATGAATTCTCATAATATTTTTTCCAATTCTGTTTAATGTAAAATTACCTTTCTTTTTTATGTTCCCCTTCAAAATAAGTTTGGATAGACATGAACTAAGAGAAGGTAGCAACCTAACTCAGGACATAGTATGTGAGCTATAACGATTTATAGAAGCATAATTATTACATCAACCAAGACAATGACTACCAAAACTGCTTAAGAAGAAAGTTTCGTAATCAGTCTTTTGAGACAATAAAAAGAGGGCAATTGCCTGTCCTCCCAAAAAGAAAGACGAAAAGAACATCTGTTCTCCTTTACTAAATGCATCATAATTCTGCTATTCCTCTTCTGAAAACAAATATTTTGTACCTAGAATGACATGTCTCTATCATATTTGCCTTGGAAAAGAAATAATAGTAATGATGGTAATAGTAATAAAAATTATTTTCTGGGTTAGAATCATTTTAATTCTCTTCATGTGGGTTTATATCTAGAAACTGAACCCAACATCCTTACCAGGCTACCTGTTCTTTCAGGTCCTCTGTAGGCCCAAACAACCTGTCAGAAGTTCTATCAGTGATTTATTGTGCATAAGTTCATTTCACATCTTCCACTTGACCTCATATAAGCCTGCCTTCCCATGGGCTTCACTGAAAGTCAAGCACAGTGTTGTGTTTGTGTTAACTCTTGTAACAGGCATTATTGTGCACTTCTAGAAAAGTGATCAAAAGAAGATGAATATTATAATCAAAACACATAAGTATCCTAAACTAACTGTTACAATAGCTGAGGAGGATATACCTGTAAATATCTTAAGATAGAATAAATGAATTGGATTATTACAATTTTTAACATTAAATTATTTTAATATTGTTATTAATATAGGTATTCCTTACCTTCTATTCAGTGTAAAATTAGAATCATAGAATTGTTTGGGTGGGAAGGCACCTTAAAGATCATCAAGATCCAACCCCCCTGCCATGGGCAGGGACACCCTCCACTAGCCCAGGTTGCTCAAAGCCTCATCCAGCCTGGCCTTGAACCCCTCCCCAGGGATNATCTCCTCTGGACTCTCTCCAACAGGTCCATGTCCTTGTTATGTTGAGGGGCCCAGAGCTGAACTCAGGACTCCAGCTGGAATCTCATGAGAGCAGAGTAGAGGGGGAGAATTACCTCCTTCGACCTGCTGGTCACACTTCTTTTGATGCAGCTCAGTTCACAGCTGGCATTCTGGGCTGCAAGCGTACATTGCCAGCTCATGTTGAGCTTCTCATCCACCAACACTCCTAAGTTTTTCTCCTCAGGGCTGCTCTCAATCCATTCTCTGTCCAGCCTATATTTGTTCTTGGGATTGCTTCAACAAATTGTCTATAAGTGAGAAAAATTATGAAAAGAAGTCCATTTGTCATAAAAAAAAGCTGTATTACCTGTAAAAGTCCATACTTTGAAATGCTTTCAAGCTGTACCTCTTCTGAACTAAAAGCCTAGAATAATTCAATTTAAGTAGGTCTAGCACACACAAATTACACCAAAATATACTCCCAGATTATTACAATAATCTCCAAACTCTACAGATTTCTACAGAACTAGAAGCTTTATGTAAATTTGTCTTATTAGTTATATAAATAAAAGGCCCTCCTGCTTCAATGCATCTACTTTTAAAAGGAGTTATACAATATAAATTGTGTTAATCTAGAGTTAATTAAGAATATTTAAAATATCAATGCCTCTTGGAATCTGCAATCTTTTGGATATTTTTTCCAACACTTGACATTGAAAAGTTTAGTGGAGAAGAAAAACTTTGTGAAAACAGTATAGATTTTAACCTTTGAGTTCTTTAAACAAAAGCAGTCAGTTCAAAACAGAATATTGATTGCATGAGACAGATCACAACTTGATTCTACTGTACTATAAAACTGTTAGAGCAGATTTTATTGTGAGTATCTTGCTTTAGTAAATATGTCTTGAAGAAATGGTGTTTAGGTTCCTGATATAGTGCCAATTGCCATTTCCAATGCCAAGAGGTTTGTGTAATGGAAAAAGAAAAAAATACTTTCCCCCCCAACCACCCTGATTTCAGCTCCAGTCCTTTATTCATTCCTTGGTTAGAATAACAGCCGTTCCTATCTATATCATTTATCTCTCTACAGTTGACAGATGCTGTATATGCTTGTGAGGTCAGGGGAGAACATGAATCTTCCAACTGTATCAAAAAGAAGTTAACATAAACACCAAGCATTGAAGCACTTACTAGATGTAAAGAGAAAGGTTATAAACAATTGGTATTCAAAGCGATATTTATGTGTTTAAAGGCTAGGTGGCACAGTGAGCCAAACACAGTACTCACGTTGTGAAGATGCAGGTATATGTTGCACCATTCTTGCCTGATATGAGAATGAGAATACTGACAAGAGAGCACCTACCAACCCAGAAATTACTCATGAAAGATCTAACAGTGCTCAGCTAATCAACTGTGCCTGTCAAAACAACAGAAAAGGAACATATGCACACTGTTAGAGTGTCTCAGCTGAGCAGCAGAGATCTCCAGTTGTAGGAGGTATCTTCATTAAACACACTAACTGTGGTGGGTTAACCTTGGCTAGATGTCAGGCACCCACCAGGCCCCTCTTATCCCTCCCCCTTCAGCAAAATAAAGGGGGAGAATAAGATGAAAAACTCATGGGTCAAGATAAAAGCACTTTAATTAAAGCAAACATCAAGGCCATGCACAGAAACAAAAGGTAAACAAAGATGTCTTCCTCTACTTCCCCTCAGTAAGGTGATGTCCAACCACTTCCCAGGAAAGCAGAGCTTCAGTGTGTGCAACAGCTGCTCCTGGGGACAAACACAGAAACAAATGCTCCCCTCTTCCTCCCTGCCCTTGGCTGTTATGGCTGAGCTGATGTCACATGGTATGGAACAGCCAATCCGGGTCAGCTGTGCCAGCTCCACCCCCTCCCAAGCTGTGTGACAAACACCCTGCTGGCTGCCACTCAGCATTGTGAGGGCTGCTGGGGGGGTGCTAACTCCATCTCAGCCAGACACAATCCACTAACTCCCTCACTTGAGATTACATAAACATACCATCAGAGACAAATAGAGAGTTTGACTCAAACTCTGAGATTTACCTAAGAGACTAAAAGTGACTCAGAGTTTGGAATTGAAGAATCTAAGCACTGGAAAGACAATTAGAGAGAGAGGGATGAGGAGGCACAAGATATGTCCTACAGTGATTCATTATGAAAAACAATCCTCTCCTTTTCACAGTCCCAAAAATTTCATATGAAAATTTCTAAGAAGTATACAAATCTTTCCATAAATAATGATATCTTAAACCAGGAATTTTCTAGGTTTGCCTAGGTAACCTACAAGCTGTCTCTTCTAAAGCAACCTGTACCTAAGCAAGCAGAACGTTCATGATGAACATTAAAAAACAAAATTATATTAAAATGTTCCTTTAGGAGAATGTGTATTTCATAACTAGAAAGAAAAACAGACCTGAAAAATACCTTATGATTGTTCCTGGATGAACTCCAGTGAATACTAAAAAAAAATCAACTGTAAAACATTGATGGGGATGTCCAACAGGACTTAGATCAAGAGTTTGAGAACACTTCCATAAAAGAGCTTTGCTTACTGTGGTGGTTTATTATTTAGATATCAATTATGCCTGCAGCTAAAGTACCCCTAATCCAGAAAGAGCTAGTTTGCCAATAAAAGATATTTCTAGGGAAGAAGACTAGCCATCTGAGAATGCATAGTCCTGATATCCAGTAAAATATATTTCCCCACATATCAGCCTATCTTCTTATACTGAGACATAGTACTGGCTTGAAATTCTTTTTTAGAGATTTCTCAGATCTCCAGAATCACCTCCAAAATTTAGGCAGCCTGGCAAGGAAGAAAAAAAAAAAAAAAAGAAAAAGAGGAAAAAAAGAAAATATGGATCAATGGATTCTGTTTAGAGAAGCTATAGACAGACAAAACATTTATTACTTCTTCCCCTTTCTACGACTAATTTTGATTCAACCTACAGCAGCCATTCTGGAGGGTACTGATGCAAACAAAGGTATGAACCAGTTACTGAAAGCACCTCTTGCTTGACCATAATGATTGATTCTAATTTAAACCAAATGTCAACTCAATAAGTATTTGTGTTTTCCATACTGGTAGAAAAATGCATTTGTTCTTCCCCAATATTCATTGTTTCCTGTGAATGATGCTAAGCTCTTTAAAATGTTTTTCCTAAGTTTCATATTTACAAAGGTGAGCTCATGTGAGTCAGTCATTTCCATTATTGCTCCAAAGTCATTGGGTTCGGCTTCCTCTCAATGGTGTTGAGACAGCTGCATTTTCTTCCTTCCTGCTTCTTAAGCCACATAGGGAGAACTAAAACCAACCTGGAAGGAATTGTTAGATCAGTTCACTACTGCTCTTAAGCTCTGAGGTGCTCATGCACAGCCGCTAGCAGAACTGGGCCTTTGATCTTGATGAAGTTCGTCATTGTCACATTTGTGGAAAAGTTGAAAAAAGCACATACAAATGGATTTTTTTAGATTCCATCTCAGCATCTGCTGCCTTTGATGAAGGGAGCACAGCCTTGACAGAGTTAAGATAAATCAATGTCTTGTACATCCAGCCTTGTTTATGTGTTTTCATTAGACGGATAATTTCCATGCATAACTTAATGAAAACCATCATTCAAAAATTTAAACTTTTAACTCACAGAGCATGTTAATCTCTTTAATGCTGCTGCAGTCTATTGAGTTCTAGTTTAGGTACAAATCTGGCTGCTTTGTAATTAAATTTCATCTGGAGAGCTAGTAGGGGGAAAAAAGGAAAAAGAGTATCCAATGTACAATAGATGAAAATAATCACAGCCAAAAATTTGTTTTGTACAAGAGCTTAGGCAACTACCAATTCCTTGGAGCCTGTCTGTGATTGCTTGCTAATCATCATCAGATCATGCTTGTTCTCTTCGCCTTTGAAAATAATGAAGTGCAGCAAATTATTTTCATATTGTAAATCTATGTCAGCACCGTACCTTTTCCCCTCCAGCTGAGCAAGGCAATGTTTTTCTCTGAGTCTTGAATAAAGTGCTCCGAGATCATTATTTGTACAGAAATCCAAGTTTTCTACTGTGTGCTTTTTGTTTGTCCTTTTTTTTTTACCATTATCAAAGCAGCAGTGCTTTGGATTAGTGCATCATCACAAAGAAAAACAATTTGTGCTCCAGCCTTTGAAAATGCCAGGGCTTTTGCATTCCTTTTTGCTAGTAAATTGATAAAAATATAAGCACTTACAAACAAACTGATCAGTATGTGGGGCTTTGCTGATGATCTTCCTATGGGATAGAAAATAGAGGCCAGACTCAGATATTTCTGCAGCATGACCTGTATATTTGCAAGGAATGTGCAACACAGCCCCATGATTCCCTGCACATAGTCAAACTCAAGCACTCCAGGAATCTGCATTCTGTGTGGAAACTTGTTCTCCAAATTTTTTTGTCAAGGTCAAACTATTTCAGCTGTATCTGACTTTTCTATCTTCCTTCTTTGGGAAATCCCTGCCTGTGGGATTTTCTTTCCCTCTTTCTCCCATTTCCACACCCAAGTCCCATTTCCCGGTGCTTGAAGTCAAGCACAAGAGAAAGCCTGGTCAGCTGCATGGACTACATTCTGCTCCAGTTTGTAATGGTTCCAATTATTTTAGCAGCCATTTGTATGAGGAAAGGTAACTGCTCTTTTTACATTGATCCTGCAAAAAGTTGTGTCCAATGGGGAGGGCTGAAGAGGGAACAAAAAGAGACAAACAGATGACGCTTCTTGGTTTCAACTGATAGCATAGCAAAAAATAAATTTCTGAGGAAACTCACTTCACTTCCCGGGATAACATTGAAGATGGTAAATGCTCTTTAATCTGTGTTTAACTTCTTGTTGCCGTGGGTTCAAAAAAATGTCTTTCAGCTCTACACATAGCAAGAAATAAAGCGCTCCTGCCTTTTAATATCCCACTAGGTAGCCGAAACCACTGTTTGTAAGTAGTCAGCTGTACCAGATCTACATGAAAGCATGTAACTATGTAAATGAGCACTGAAATGCACAAGAAGTTGAAAAAAAAATTGTGAAGTTTGTTGTAAGATCTCAATTGTACAGAAACCACACACATAAAATTTAATGCACAACTATAAAAATGTACTTCCAGAGAAACTAATACATTCTGACAATTTCAAAGTACAACTGTACGTCTGTTCATCCAAGGTGCATTAAAAAATATAACTTAATTAAATCACAGCTCCACTGAAAAAGCTTTGTCACTGATTTAGACAGCACTGCAATTTCATCTATTTTCAGTGGTTTTGAACTGGAACTGACCACAGAAAATAAATTAGCTCTGTTTTCACTGTGTCTTTCAGAAATATAACTGTTATGTTCTTCAAAAATTGTATCAGCTTTGCNCCCTTAAAACAGATGGCAAGGAAAAAAAAATAAATCAAGTTAACAGGTTCCACTTAAGCACTAGCTTTTGCCCAAAAGTTTTTACTGTGACTTAAAAACCAAGATCACATTGTGATTTAATTAACAATTAAGATTTAATAAAACTGAAAATTGGATATATCTTTAATATACACAAGATTGGTGTTATCTTTTACGTGAAAGGTGTGATGCTAGTATGTAAAATATCAGCATATCATCTCTAGACTGGAATTTTAACTGGGAGGCACTGGTGTAAAAAGTAACTGTGGGTTTCAAGGTTAATTCAGCACCTCATGTAATCCTTGGGTGCCATTGTGTTTAGAAACTCTAAAAACTTTTACAAATGGGTCCAGCTAGATAACAGCTAAAACAGCAAGACTGCAGTGTAGCTGCCTTTGTCAGATCTTTCTCTGTCTTTTGGCAATAATGACGCTTCCAACAAAAATCATACCTAGAAACACAAGGAGGTTTCTGTTCCCAGGAAAATGTGGATGTTGGATAAGAGTCAGCCTCCTCTTTCCATCAGGATTTGATTCTAAAACTAACTTTTCTTACATCTAGGATCCGTGCATCAGAAGGCTCTCCTTATAGAAGAAAAAGAAACAGAGAAGCAGTAAGAACATTAGCTATCCTGTAGTGTTCACATTTAAAGAGCATGGAAGAAGGGACTTTTTACAGATTTATCCACAAGCCAAGTGCTCTATTATGCAAAAGAGGAGGAGACATTGCCTGACTCTAGTCAGGGGGTTTGGGTTTTTTTTTTTTGTTTGGTTGTTTTTTTGAGAGGTGGTGGTGTTTCCAAGGAGTTATAGAATCAAAGTATATTCCATTGTATACACATATGCTAGAAACACCAAGCATTTTCTCACAAATGCAGATCTTCAGAAAATCCCTCCAGAGGTATTTCACCGCAAGGCAATAAAAATTTCTGTAAGACCCACAATTTCATGAAAACTTCTCATGTACTTAATGACTCCTAATTTTTTTTCACCTCTTATAGCTTCGGTTTTACCCTGCACACAAATTTTGAAGTGGATGTAAGACAGGTGTCTTACAAAGTCTCATTCTGTCACTCTGTGTCTCTGCAAAACACCTGGTTTACTTCTGCCTCTATCTTTCTAGCTGTAGCTTATGCATTTACAGAACAGCACAGTACACTTGGAGGTGGCCCAGAAGGTATAGTCCCATTCCCTGGTCCTTCCCTAGTAAGTAAACCAGCCCCCCAGGGAAACTCATCACCAGATGCCGAACATACATGCATTACTGTACCGCAAGCCCAGTCGTGTAATGCTGACTGGTGCAGGGAATCTTAAATGCCAGGACTGAAGAAAACTGATTCTCGTGTACTAATAGAATCAGCAAAAAAAAACTTTTCCAGAATCTCTTCCTCTTGCCACTGAGTCAATATTTGACAATATCTGGAAAATCAATTCCTACTGATAACAAAGCAAATAAAGGAAAAAAAAAAAAGAGAAAAGCAAAGTGAAAGCAGTCTGTCTCAGACAGACGTTCACATAGTGTCAGATAAAATTCAGGAATATGTACATAAAGGAAAGAAGAGCCATTTGGAGAAATAATGAGTGGTATCCCAGAAAAAGCTTCTTAATGTCTCCCTCAGAGACAAGACTCTTTTAAAATGTCTGTGGAAAGAAACCCTTGCTTGACTCATTTTGTGGAGAGAAATAGTGATTTTCAGCATTTTTTTAGGCAGCTACAATGATTGTGAAAACATTCCCAGCAATTCCATGCAGCATCAATAATGGCAAAAGCCATAGTGACAGACATGATTATTTCATAATTTCTGGTGGGTTTTGCCTTTCTTTAAACTGTAGAACCAAATATAAACCATAGAAAAAAAAATGTACACACAGCACACACTTGCTGTAGTGACCTCGTCCTGGCTCAGCACTGTTGCAGAACCATAAAACTTTAAAGAGAGACTTGGCTGTAACACTGTCATTTGTGCAGATGCAGCACAAGGTCATGAGCCAAGCAAGATGGCTGTCAGGGCTATTCCCACCAAGATAATTAATTATTCAGTCTGTGATGGCTCCAGCAGAACTGTGCTTTGTCTTGTACATGGCCAGAGTTTTCATGGCAAGGAATAAGGAAATTTTCTTCATCTTTATAGCATGCACAAAAGGGTCAGGCACAGTTCTAGGCTCCATCCTTGGCTGAGCACCAAGATTGTGTGCTTTCTGGAGAATACACAAACGTAAGGAAGACTAGACATGTGCTGGTTTGTGTGTGTGTGTGGCGGGGGGTGATATGCTTAATAGACAGAAAGGGGAGGAATGTGTATGTCCTCTAAAGTACTGAACAGATACGGTTTGATCCCGGCCAACGCTACATCTTCCAGCATTCTGCATTATTTCCCTGTGAAGCTCAAGAAAAGGAACAATCTGTGCCCCAGTGAGAATCTAATTTAGCTGAAGACACAAAGTTAAGATGTTACAATTAGAAAATAAAGAGGTCATAGAATAGATTTTATGACTACATGGTTGCATAGGCTAGTAAGGTATTCAGTTAGCTATCTAACCTAAATTAGAGACTGAAAGGAGACCGAGATAACAGGTAAATGAGCAATGATAGAGGACATAATAATTTAATGTTTTCTTTTGTAAGAAATAACTTAGTTTTATTTGGTATTCATTTAGAACTGACAAATACAACAAGAGCTTTTGTGAAAATTTTATTTCGTACTCTTCTTGGCATTTCATTAGTAGTTCTTGTTAAAGACAAAATCTGACCTTTAATGCAATTTTTTATTAACAGTTTCAAAATTACATTTTTATTGAGAAATCACATTTTTAATAAAATTGTTATTGGAAATGATGATCACTATGCCAAGTAAAGCAACAGTGAAGGTTTTTCTGGTTTCAAAATCCGAACTTTTAAATAATTGCTAAAATGTAAAAGTGAGACATGACTCTTTAAAAATGTAATACAAGTGCCTGTGTTTTTTATGAGTAGGTACAGATCATCAACTGCTTTTTGCACTGTTTCATCAGCTGCTAATAACATGATCCAGCTACTAGAGTGTGGGCTGGACATAGCCTATGGGTTGGGGGTGGTTCTACCTTTGCCTCTGTGTCCTAAACTAGTGTGCTGCCACCCATACGAGTGGTTCTAAATGTACAGACAACAGGAGCTGTTCTGCCAGTGTATCAGGTGAGAGGATTTCCACAGCTGGCATCTGATCCTGTCAATTAGACCATGCTAACTAAAACATAGCATCTGTTCACTGCTTATGAATTTTTAACACACTTACTGTACATTAACATTTAATTAGAGCTTGATTATATTTACTAGACTTTAGGGTAAAGCCTGTAAGCAATGAAAAGTTAATATTTAATAATAGGTACATGGAAAAATAAACATGCTTCTTTAATACAATTTTGTCTTTTTGCTTCTATGTCTTTTTTCAGAAGTGCAATTTTTCACTGAAAAGAAAGGAGGAGGAGCCATTGGCTTGCACCGTAAAAGGTTACATACGTCAGCCCCAAATTATCACAAATAAATGCAGGGTGGAGGAGTGAACTTCCAGAAGACACATAATTGAGTCTGTCTATAAATGACTTGCAAGAGTCATGCATCTCAGTAGTGAATCAAGTCTTCATGTCTCATCTGATCTCAGATCTTCATGTATGAACTTTGGTCTCTCCCCATTAGACCTCCCTCTGGACTTTCTCTTCTGTTTTTTTAAACTCTTAGGACCTATTTTTAATTTATTCAAACTCTGAGTCTGAAAAGTACAGTCCCTTTTACTAATCTTATATTTGGCATAATAAAATTATGGGGTCAGAATCAAAATAATAGGAATCAAAGGACAATTCAGATTGGGAGGGACCTCAGGAGGTCTCCAATCCAAATTCTTGCTCACAACAGGGTGAGCTGTGAAGTGAGAACAGATTGCTTAGGGCTTTGTCCTGATGTGTCTTGAAAACCTCCAAGGATGGAGATTTCCCAGCTTGGTGAATCTGTTCCTTTGCATGACTGGTTTGGTTTTTTTTTTTCTTTTTTTTTTTCTTCTCTCCTCCCCTCTCTTGATTCTAAACATCTCTCGTTTCAATTCGTTGTCCCCTGTCTTCCTACCACACACTGCAGTGGAGAGCTCCCTTCACCTTCTTGATACTTTCTTCACAGGCGTTAGAAGGCTGCTGTTGGATAGTCTGAACTGATCTAGTTTATCAATGTCTCTTTTGCATTGGAATGCCTAAAACTACACGTAGTATGCTAGATGTGGCCTAACAAGCCCTGACTAAATATTACAATTGCTTCCCCCAGTCTACTGGCTTGTAATGCAGCCCAGGATGCTCTCAGACTGCTCTGCTGCCAGGGGCAGAAAGCTCTGCGTGCTGCGGTGGCTGCCTTGTCGGTTGTCAGGATCAAGGACCATTGGCAGAACTCCTTGCCAGACAGATTGCAGAAAGGACTTCACCAAGAGGGCAACCTCCTCATTTTCTTGAAAATTTTATTCTTTTCAGCATACTGGAAAGTGCCAATACCATCACCTGCATTCTGGCATTTCACAGAACACATAGTTATTTTTTTCTGGTCAGAGCTGTATTCTGACAGAATATAAACTTGCTGTGGTTGGATGCTGGCATGCAGCCACAAAACTCATTAAGTACCGCACTGTCTGTCACACTGAGAGGAACACTGCTGCTTCTTGGTTGGGAGCTCTGGGCTCTCTGCTCATTATTAGGAGACGGGACAGGCTGCTGCCCAGAGCAGTAGTACTGTCTGGCAGGTGCAGAGGCTGAAGATGATTTACCCTCCCTTTTTAGCTATTGGAAGAAGGTGGAGTTCAACAATAACTCAACCAGCAGAATGTTTTCTGTTGGAAGCTATGCTGGAGTACCTGGGCAAATGTGGTTTTGCATGCCTTGGATGTGGCCAAGGGAGTGTACTATACAGTCCACCTGGAAGTCAATACACCCGCGCTGTCCTCTAGTGTCACTACGGACTCAATTACACAATATGTTACAGTTTTTGTCTGTGTGATAGATTTCAGTTCCTGATTGTGCTCTATGAGCAAGTCCAACTAAGATGATGAGATTGCTTGTGTGGAAGTCCAAGAGCTGTCTCTCGCTTCCCCAGCTGCAGAAAAAACCTGCCTGTGTGACTCCCATTGTCTTTTTTTGTCCCCCAAATTGTGTCTGACTCCCACTGAGGCACTGCTCAGCACTGCCTTTTCATCCTTGACATTCATTTGAAAGCAGACAGCAAAGATGACCAGCTAAGACCTGATGTAGAAGTCTGTATTCCCAGTAGAAAAATAGGTTGTTGCATTAATCATAGGAGCAAGGAGCAGTGTAAAAGTGCCAGCAGTGTGAAAGAGGTAATCACTTGGACAATGTAACCAGGTAAATGGGGCAAGAAAGGGCACTTCCTATTGACTATGATGCCTGGTTTGCACTCAAACTGATCTGTAAACCTGAATATCACACAGGTAGAGTGGTGACACCCATTAACCTTCACATTATTGTGAGGTAATGAACCACTTTCAGATTTCATGGTTTCTTATGGAAACACTCAAGTTACTGCAGATGAGGTCTGAGTGCAGGGATGTGCAAGATCTGACTCTGTATTGCACTGTCTGGACAGAGAGTGTGACACTACAAGAAGAACAGCATTA
Source organism: Syrrhaptes paradoxus (assembly GCA_013400615.1). Lineage (NCBI taxonomy): Eukaryota > Metazoa > Chordata > Aves > Pterocliformes > Pteroclidae > Syrrhaptes > Syrrhaptes paradoxus. Next base: position 60,778 of record VZTO01005773.1, on the reverse strand, counting down.
ATTGATATAAATAAGTCAGACTACTCTATACATCTGACAAAAATTTGGTTTATTCTCAGTTCTCTGAATGGGGAAAAATTTCCTCTACCTGCAGCAACTTATTCTTTCATATCACTGTAATGCTAAATTTTCAAGAAGGCATTCTTCACGTTTCTATAGGGTTTTGTAAATCTTGTAAATACACTTTTCTTTCTTATTTCACCTGATTATAGTATAATAAAGCAGAATACTGCAAAACAAAAAGGTTTTGGGGTTTGTTTTTGGTTTTTGTTTTTTTTTTCCCAAGTACAAAGATGCCCACTTTTATAAAAGATCAAAACTATTATCTTTTATTCTGATAATATGTACAAGTGTCAGCTGGTAATCAGGACTCCACAACACATACCTGTAGATACACACTGTAAATACCTCTCTAGGTATACATGCACAGATGAATGGTATTAATAGCTAGATTAAGAACTAGTGCAACATAGTATACATGTCGAGAAAGCTTTGAAAACCTGTCTGATATTCAGTCTCCTTTCTGAGTGACACCCTCTCTCTTATGATCTCCTCTCTCTCTCACTCCTTAATCCTTTAAAAAATTCACCACAAATCACTTGACTGTGATACTTTGCAATTAACTACACAGATTTGACAGTAAAAATAAAATGTAATGGGATGGTATGAATGACACTGCTAGTGATTTTGTTAAGGTCTGGGATACATGGAAACCCAGTTAAACTATGTTTATTATAGAGCTAATAAAAAACGCCCTGTCTCCCCCTGTCCCAGCCTGATGTCTGAAAAGTTACTAAACTCTGCATCTTCTGCACCTCTGTGTGATAAAGGGGTGAGTTGCTGAGCAGACAGTGAATAAATGACTCCCACTTTTGCTGTTTTCACACTTCCCAGAAGCAAAGCTGGCAAAGTATTTGGAGTCTGGAATGTGATTTCTTTATTTAAACTATATTCTTAGCACTAACAAGGGACTACTCCGGAGCATTAATTCAAACATGCAAAGTGTCTCACTCTGGGAACTGTGTTCAGCCTTTTTGAGAATTTGTTATTTTGATAAAATAATCTTAATTGTATCTATGTGCTAGAAACACAGTCACAGTCTCTTCTTTCTGGTGTTAAAGAATGCTAAAAGTGTATGTATATACACATATGTGCATAAATAAATGTATGCATGCACTATGTATGTAGCAGATAACTCTTGAGATAAATGACATTTCTATGCTTGAGAGTGTAGTCCAAAAAACTGCAATACATTACTCTGAACAAATAATCTAATCCTTCAGGGAAATGCAGTCTAATTTTTCCTCTCTCTTTATTATAATGTCCTATTTCATACTGTGCATATTGTACTGCCTCCATCCACAGTGAATTCAGTATTCTATGCCTTCAAACCATTAGCTTCATAATGTTATGTTCTGCCTCATTCCTCTTTTCAGTGCTGCTGTTTTCACATTCTGTTTCATTCCTCTCTGCTCTCCAATCACATTCTTCAATGCACATTGCCCTGTCACTGAATCCTACTGCATCCATAGCCTAATGTTTTTTATTTCCTGTTCCAGAGAGCATTTCCTCATCTTTGTGACATTTGTTACCAGCTGAGATAATTGTTGTTGAGATTTCCAAAGTGCTTGGCATCACATAAGGCAAAAGACTGAACTAGGAAGAGAACTTGTGCCACCCTTCTCTTTGTGGTATGCCTCTCTGCATTAAATTATTCCTGTGGGAAAGGTATTGGGCCACACTGAAAGAAGCAAAACTAAACACAGCTTGTGTTGTGGATATTTGCTGGACTTACCAGTTTCCTCAGAAGACTGGTTGCAATATGTTCTCGCCCATTCTTCTAAAACACACAGATACTCCTCCATACAGTTTCAGAAGTCTGTGGATAGTAACTCTGATAGAATATCTTGCTGCCACCAAGGTTTGGGTTCTTAACAGAGCTGGGAAAGTAGAACGACACCACAGTTTAACAATTAATCAGAACAGATCTCTGTGACCATGACTATTTTGTTCAGAAAGGGAACAAATGTACTACTTTACAAATGATAGAGACAGATCCTTGCTGTTCACTCTCCTTTTCTATTACATCACCACATACAGTGGTTGAAGTTCAGACTCCTCAAAATAGATTCTATTCAGATTTCTTTGTGGTACTCATATTTAAAGGTAAGCTTGTGTTCTGGTGTCGTTATATTGTCTTTTGTCTTCTTTATTCTATCCTGATTTGCTTAACAATTTAAAAATTCCTGTAACCGTACTGTTTTCAATGTTATTCATTATCTGCATATGCTAAAAGCTATAGTTGCTTTACTTGATCATGTGGTCATTTAGTCTGTTTTCTCCTATATGGCAATGGTCAGAACCATCAAGAGATTATTTAAAAATCAAAACAAAGCATAAAAAAGCAATTTCCCATAAACTGCCCATCATAGGAAGAAAATAAAGCGTTTGCAGCTACTAGGGACATGGGAAAAGTTACATGTGTTCTCTCCTGAACAATAACAAATCAAAGATCATCATCAGTGAACTGGCTACAGGGATGATTGTCCTGATTCAAAGTTGTGGGAGGTTTCTTTTCGGTCCCAAGAGACAAAATTAAGACACAAATGAGGTCAAATGCTGTGTAACTAAACCTAGTTTTACTATTTAATAAAAAAACACCCCAAAACTGAGAGAGTAGCAGTGGGACAGAAGGAGAAGGAAAGGTGGAAATTAAGCAAGTATCTGAGATAGGGTTGCAAGAATAGTCACCACTAAGGAAGTCCAGATGTTCCCTGAGTTCAATGGTCCAGGAATCCAGGGACTGTTGGTGGCGGGTCGACAAACAGCAAGTCACTCACAGTCTTTATCTGGTCCAGCACCCATTGCAATGGCCCATCATCCTCCTGTTGTTCCACCTGTGCATGTTCTGATGGTTCACGTGCAGAGCTTGTACTCAGTGGTGCAATGCTCAGTGGTGCATGCTTGGTTCTGTTCTGGGGGTCTTCGGGTGGTTGTTGGGTGGTCTCAGGCTGTTGCACGCCCCCATAAGGAGACATTACCATGGTCTGGCCCAGCCTCAGAACCAGTCTTCAGTGGTCTGCTGGCCCACAACATCTGCTCTTCCCTGGCAATAACAGGATTTCGGTTTGCATTGCCAAGGTGTTTCAGAACAAACAGTCTCTTATCTTGAGCCATCTCTTCTAGCTCAGCACCCCATGTCCTCTCTTTCTGAGTATCTCTTGAGACATAACTTTAGGCCACCTTACAGGTTCTTACAATGATCAATTACAGTCCATAAAATCTTCTACTGGTCTGGAGAAAGACGGACCTTCAAAGCCAAAGCGGTAGGAGAGCAGTAGGAAAGCAGTATTCTCCACAGTTCAGCTATTCCCCAAGAAATATATTTTCTGCGCTTTCACTCACCTTCCTCAAGGTCATTGTGATAGTTTTTTCCTATCTTTCTTAATGGTTGGCAGAGTGCTGCAGCTGAGCACTCTCAAATAACCTACTGTTGTTTTACTACATTAATTGCTATCAGTGCCACGTAATGAAAGACTAATAACTGTTTCCTGTTTTCACCTTCTTTTTTCTCCCCTCCCACTTCACCCCCAGGTTACTTATTGAGGCGTTGGATCAGACTTTCAGATTATGTAAATCAATGTAAATCTGTTTGTTTTAACTATTACACATTAAACTCTCTTATGTGACTTATTAATTAACCCTATCTGGCAGGTACAGTTATAGGACAGACGCAGGACAGGACTGTTCATTGTACTGACGGGAGTTTATATTCAGTCTGCAGCTCAACTAATGGTAGTTATTATGTTAGTTGTTAAGAGCATGTTAAGAGTTGATGTGAAATATCTCTTAAATGGAGAACTAGGAAAATAGCTGAAACTTCTGAATCAACAAGGTAAATTGACTTTATCAGACAGGTTTCCTACTGCTATATGTAAGTGCTATCTAGAACTGTGTGTATAATTTTTAGTGTATAAAAGGACGAGGGCTGAATATTCTATTGATAAAATGCCTATAAGTGAAGTGAGCTTTTAAAGAATGATTTCTGTACTTTTTGTGTGCTTTGATCTTCCATATTACTCCACAATATGCTGCACATCATGATTGATGGTGACATTCTGAGTTCTGAGAAAAGAGTTTGTGCTCTAGTAAACACTGACAAGAGTTATCCTAAAAGAGAAAAATACGTAGCTATTAGTTTTCACTAGGATGTACCTGTTAAGCAGTATTGATTCTGGCAATTGGGAATGCTATAGTTTATCAATAGAATAATTTTTTTTTGTTTTTTAGGAATGCTTCCTTTTTTGTATTGACATTTTACACAGGACTTTTTCCTACTTAACCACTCTTCAGGCCACAATGACATCTGGAAGAAGTCCATCGTGCTGCTTCCCATCCCTCTTACCTTCCCTCTGTCTCCTCAACAGACTTCTCAGATCCACTGCCAGGATAAGGGGTTAAGCTTCTTTGAGTCATATCGGTCGACGGCACAGTGCAGAATTATTTAGGAAGAATAAAAGCTCTTCTTCTCTTATCCCACTTCCAATAGCCATCCTGGCCAACGTAATTTCCTCGGATGTTTCATTTAACATGTGGGCTGCTCTAATGATACCACAGGTAGGATTTGAAACGGGTTCTCCTAAACTAGAGTATAAATGAGGTGTCTCTTCACTGCTTCCTCCAAATCAGAGTTAGACTAAGTGCCAAAAATAACATTACTTAGTCTAACAGATACAACACACAAAGAAACAAGTGACGAGAAGGACTATGCAGATATTTAAAGGCAGAGACATTATATTGAGGATTATAAAGAGGATTTTAACAAAATTTGTCAATGTATTGCTTATGGAGCCAAGAAGATTCTGTTGCTTAGTATGCATGGTTCAAAAAGGTGAAGCAGGACTGCAATCAGTACATGCAGGGCAGGTTGCTCCCTTGGGGCAAGTTTCCTTGTATTAACTGCACAGGTTTGCAAATATGACTTTGATAACATATATGAAAATAATGCTGCATAGAAGAACATAATACCATTAGAAACATAACATTTGATGAATTTGGTAGACAGTAAATTAGATTTGACCTTTGAGTATAATACATTGTAAAAGCCTGTGATTTTCTATGCAATGCAAAGTTATTTCACAGTGTGGATGGCCAAGAGAAATTATCACACTGGTGTAGTTTAGTTAATTTAGCAAGCATCTGGGAAGTACGCATACAAGGGGAGAGAAGACTTTGTAGGTTGTTGCAAAGTATGTTATTATAGGAGTTCAGTTAAATAAAGCAAAGTAAAATCTGACCTACATTATAAAATAGATCTGGTATGTCTAAGGATATAATGGAAAAAGTAACAGATTAGATGAATAATTTAGGGTTGGACTGGACATCACACTTAAAAACATAGTATATCATAGACAAGCAATCTTGCTTTGGCAGAGGAGTGGACAAATTGCTTAGTAGGTCTCTTCCATTACTAATTCTTTTCATTCAATGGTCTTTGTAGACCAATGTTAAGTACCTCTAAAAGGCACTAGAAAGATTAGACCTCCATTTACTTCTTGTCCTAAAAGCTAGTCTTCGATCACAGAGCAGTAAGATACCATGTCTATTAGCTACCGTTGTTTACTCTGGAATGAAAGAATATTTAGGGACAATGGATAAAATAATCCTTTCTAATGAATCAATGTGAATTACTCGAGGAGTTTATGCTGACACGCTTAACACCCTATCACTTATGATGAGTAATGTTTTAGAAACAATTATGGTTGCTAAGTTATCATTTCATTAAGAAGTATTGAATGAAAAATGAATCCTCTATCCTGGCTTTAGAGAGTTAAACAAGAAAAAATGATATTAATTGTTTAGCAAAATTATAAACATCTTAAGATAAGGGTAAATAACAATGCTCTTAAGGTAGTATACAAATTTACAGAAGGAGAATTTCAGAAAGTATAAGGTATACTTCAAGACCAACTCAGAAAAAATGTATTTTTTTTTTTATTTAGAACATTTCACAGGGTTTCTTCCAGGAGACAAAATAATTTGGTACCTCTGATATTATAAAATCCAGGTTAGGTGAATTTATTGCCCTGTGTTCTGCAGTCTCTCAAAAGTTGCTTTCTTGGTTTTACATCACTTGACATTGCGATTAATGTAAAATCTGTAATTTATTTAGCTGATGCTTTACAGTGTATAAATAACTACAACACTTAATAGTTAATTTCATGTTTGGAAAATAGTCAAGCATATTGTAAGTGTTTTATCGTAACTACAAGGGATTTTTTTTTCTCAATAAGTTATCAATTAATGTGTTAAGTGTTTTGTTATTTGATGTATTTCTTTTGATCTTCCAACACAGAAATTTGGAAACACAATAGTTTTGTGTATGCAGTTTTAAATATTTATTCCTGTTTGTCTTCATAATGGAACTTTGTTTCTGAGTGTGAAGACAAATAAAAGAGATATTCTGACATTAGTTTGATAAATGAGAAATAATTACACCTTTTCTCCCTGAGGCATGAGTTGAGTTTGGCACAAGCTCTGTAAATGTAAGGAAATTAGAGGAAACTACTCTGACCAAGTACCACCCCAAACTTCAACAGAGATCATCACAATCTGTTTTCCCATTTCCTTTTTTTTTTTTTGAAAAGAGAAAAGTAAATTCCACACTTTACACAAGGTGTTCACTCCTCCCAGGGTTGGGTGTTTAAAGACAATAAACAAATGATGTCCTTTTGTTCTGCAACCTGCAGATGAAGTACATGGATTTTTGTCACTTTAGAGGAAGACCTCTCTGTTTCAGGATTCCTTCCAGTGCTAAGGTTTGCCTTACTATTTTATTGCCTTACAACCTCCTACTCCTTGAGGTAGGTGGGAAGGCTCTTAGGGACCTTTCTGCCAAAAATTTTGTATAGTATCCAAGGGGAATTTTCCTCTTAGGATACCTATTAAGGCAAGATTCATCATGACATAAACATCTCTGTCCACTTGTTTCACAGGAACAGTAAGGCAAAGAAAATTTAGCACTTTTGTGGTTATGTTAAAAAGCATGCAAGTTTTGAAGAAAATTTTGCTCCATGAGCTGAGAAAAGCAAGAACCTGAGACTGGAAGTGTTTAATTTACAGGGAGTTCACAAGGTGTGAACTAGATTTTCCTTTCTTCTGTTTAGGTCATAAGATTAAAATGAACAAGGAGATGATTGAAAATAAGAAAAAAATGTTTTGTAGAGAATTTTAAATCTCCAGGGTGTTTTTGTGCCAGGGCAGTAATGCTTCCATAAAGTTTTATTGGCCTAATTTTACATACCTAATTTTCTAATGTATTACTTCATCAAAGTAACATTTATTACATTTTTTCTAATCCTTAATACAATCTCTGGAAGTTATCTAAAATTCTGAAAGTCATGGACTTTATAACAGCAGTTCTTAAATCCCCTTAAATCTTCCTAAATATCCCCTTGGAAGTCTCAAAAAAATCCCAGGGTTGAAACATTGTTTATTATTATACACGCATGCATGCATACACAGACACACAGATATATATATATACACATATATATATGCAAATGTATCTTAAACCAGAAGTTTTCTTAGCAGAAGGAAATTAAAACTACACAGACTGGGAAATACAATGGAATTCTATACTCATCAGAAAACAGACAAACAAAAGAATAGTTTGAAAATTTCAAGTTGCTTTTTTCCTTATTTTTTTTAAGGGATCCCAATTTCAGAGAAGGAATCTATTACACAAATAAAACGAATTAGTGAAGAGCTACTGCAGGACTTGTCCTGGCATGGGATGACCTAGAAAGACATGCCTGTCCAACCAAGAAATATGAAGTATGTATGGAAAGTAATCTGACTACAGAATGTGTCCTTTAAATAAAGGAGAAGGGGAAGGGGAAGGAAAAAAGGAAAAGGAAAATATTGTGTCTCTTTCCTGTGGAAAAAGAGTAGAAATATCTTCCTTTCAGGTTTGCTCACTATTATTGCATGAAGAAGGATGTTACTTACCAAAAAAAAAAAAACAGGCAAGAACTTGACAACAGACTATTGCCCATAAACAGAGTAAATTTATACCTAAGCAAGACATTACTCACAAAACAGACTCTCTGCCATTTTCAGGAAAGAAAAGGCTTAATCACCTAGGAAATTATAAAAAGACCACAGATCCTTCCAGAAGAGAAGTAACATAATATTTTTAAGATTCCCAAGCCAAATTGACAGCTCCTTAGTGAGCGAGAACAAAAACAATACTCATTGCCAAGGGGTTTGAATTACTATTTTTAAATCTTGCTCTAGAAAGGAAAAAAAACTCCTGAAATTTGAAGAATTCTTTCTTGCATGATGCAGGATTGAACTGGGCTGTTTAAGCAGAGTGAATTCTTGGGCCATTAGGCTTTGGAGAAAATCAAGAGAAGAACCATTGTATTTTCTGTGATACTCTGTTCTCTGTTCATTTGGGAAATATCTGTGCTTCCTTAGCTATGATACAAGTGCGCTTCTGTTATTTTGCGACCTGTTTTTTCTCCTTTCTGCATCCCATGTACCTGTAGAACCTAGCAGGACCCTTACCCTTCATGAATGAAATATTGCTGGTATTTAAGCTAACACTTGGCTCAGCTGCAAGCTAGTCTAAAAAAACCCACACTTCAATGAAATCTGATCACATGGTATTTACTAATGTGTTATTAGTGGGGAGCTGAATGGCTTCAATAATAATTCTTAGTATTCATCATCCCCTACAAGGGTAAAATAGACAGATCCCCATTAATCTGTGTTATTTTAAATGAGCTACACAAAAGAGCTAAGTGAGCCCCTTATTTCCCTCACATCAGTCCACAGCAAAAAAATATGTGGCAGGGATTTGCCTTGACTTATATCATATGGAGAACAGGCCCGAAGTAGTCATAAAACTGCCTTTCTTTAATGTCTTCTGATTGTTTCACTGAATTTATATTGCTTTGGTGCATTAATAATCAGTCTTTAAGAATTCCTTGATGTATCAGCTAGTTGTCTCCACGGGATTTCTGTATATCAGCCTTGCAAGTCTGTTAGCCTGTAGTAACATTTGTGGCCTTGGTTTGGAAAATTATTCTTATTTTTCAATACTTTTACCAACTACATGGCTAAATTAAAATACAATCCTGGTTACAAACCAAATTTGTGGTATTATTTCTGTTATTACATGATGTGATCAGGGAAGAATAAGCAGACTTTCCAGGCTGACTAAAACTTTTGAGGTCTGAGACACCCAGTCTGACAATACCTGACCGACTAGACTTCTTTGTGCTAGCTTTCTGCTTGAAGTGCTAGATTATGCCATTGATACACTCATCTCTTTTTAAAAAGTAATATAAATGACACAATAAACTAGAGGAACTTTTTAGGCTAGATTCTTTTCTTCTTCATGCTGAACAGAAGCTCCACTAGAGGCTGCACTAGAGACTGGAATGATACAACAAGGAGACTACTATCAGTTTTGCTAGCAAAAGGTCAAAGTCTTCCAAAAGAAAAGCACTGATACATCAAGGACAAACAAAAAGGATGCCTTGCAAACCGTGTGGATTTCTATGGTAGTTTATTTGTGTATATCCTGGGGGATCTACAACTCATTAAAAAATGCATTTGATCCTTGTATCCTAAATAGGTGTTTCTCTTGCCAGGTGATGTAATATCCTTGTAACCTTATGAACTCCAAGGACGATGGCATTCAGTGACATTTCTGTTGTCAGCTGCTGAAAAAGTGGAATGAATTTTTTTTTCTTAACATTTGTTCTACAAAACTTCTCAGTTCAATACATTTCAATTAATTTGCTAGATTTTTAACACCATTTTACTCCTAAAAGCATAGCTATACTGTTTTCATTCTTGAAAGGTTAGCTTTATCAAATGGCCTTTGGAAAGATTCAGCATTTAGTTTTAATCCAAAATCTCTATTTAATCCCATACTGGAAGGAAAACAGGCTCTTGAGATACAGAAATGACATTGGGTGTCGTTATTCAACTCTTGACTGTGCAGTGACTCATCCACTGCAGTGCTTCAAAGGTCCTCATTATTCTCCAATGTGTGTGCTGGGAGAGGAGGGAAGTGGAGGGAAGAGGAGGATGTTAGAGATGGAATGATAATAACAGAAAAGTAGTGTTGGCAAGAGAGCCAACTGTGGCAAGAGAGTCAAATGGAGTTTAAACTTCTCTAACAGCTGAATTTAGAAACATATTAATCAGCTTTGAACATATCTTACTGGAAGAAAGACCAAAAAAAATGAAAAACTTTGGTAGGCTATTAGAGATACCAAGACCAACACCCATATCATAGTGTCACAAGAGGGCAGAGTGTTGAATGAAAGCACCCAAATGAGACTGATAAGTGGATCATTCCCCATACAGGACCCCACAGAAAAAGAATATCAACAAACTAATTAAAAAAACCTTGCAAGAAAGCACATCCCCAGTGTTGCTGCTAATCTACCAGAGTTCCATTGCTCAAATAGCAGTTATGGAACAGAAGTGAGGGAATAATTTCTTTATTAACTCAGTTGTCCACTACAGAGCTTCTTTGCGTGTGACAAATTCAACAAAAGATGTAATTTACAAAGTACGTTTGTTCATTTCCTATGATGCTCCTAACTGGTTACAGTAATCTAGCATGAGTGAGTCTTTAAAGATTTCTGTTCTGAAAATCTGGAATGGAAAGGTCTTGTTAGGAACATAAGAGGAAAATGTGATAGTGCTAATGACTTGATAGAGTTTATTTTACCTTTTTGGTAAAATAAAATATTAATTTAACAATAATTATTGTTAATTATTATAGTATTAAAAACAAAAGGAATATAAATTGTAAACAAGAGAACATTGTATAATTAAAATATGGAGGAATTCCACGTTTAGGATGTTTACTTAAATTTTATCTGAACTGTTGTGGTCAAAAAGACTTCAAAATCCCTAGGCAGCAGTCTCTGACCTCTGCACATTGTTCTGAGTCTGAGATTGATCTAAGTAAAGAACTGGAGAAAAACAAAAAGTAAGGGTAAAGGAATTTTGTTTTCAAATCTTTAGGATATTCATTGGTTTTGGTCAACCTTTTAAGACTTTTCTGTTTTACTAAACCAGCTGGCTGACCATACTGAAGAAAAACTCAAGACTGAGACGTTGTCTTCCATGTCACAGAACCCTCAAGTGAAATATCTTAGTTTTACAAGCAAATGGTTCAGCCACATTCAAATTATCTGATCTACAGTAGATTATACACATCAAAGAGGAAATATCAATACAACTCAGAATTTTCTGCAGTTAGAGACAGTTTCTTCCTGGTGTAAATGGCACCCAAAGCTCCATTGCCAGGGCTGCTGACCTAATTTTTATAATGCTACTTTAGTATATAGGTCATTTTAACAGTTTATGACTGCTACAAACAGCTGCTAACTTCAATAATATTAATGAACTGGTTAATTTTTCTTTGCAAAGCATAATGTGTTGAAATGGATTGCTTCTTTCGATCAACAATAATTTGTTCATGATCAATAAAAAATGTAAAACATTGAAGTTTTCTTAGACAAGTACCGGTTCAGCTATGTGCCCTGTTTTCTTTAAATAATAACTGCAGCATTTAGATTTCCTCAGTTTGCTTTATGTATTTCTTCTGAAATAATGATTATCATATGCTTCTACAGACGCCTGGATGTCCAGGACTGTACTCAAGACACTTCACAAGGGAAAAGTTCAAAAAAAGTCCAGATTTCATACAAACGTTAGAGCATGACCCGAGACATAAACATGATGCCTTCCTGTCCAATCTTGCTCTTTGGCATGGCAAAGCCAGAAGCTTCAGACCTATGGCTCTCTGGTAAAATGGTCATGGAAAACAAAGTAGCAATGCTAACACTAAGTAGGATATGATACCATTGCATAAAATTAAATGACTATGTATCAGTACACTGAAACCAACTGAAGGATGAGAACTTTTGCCGTCTGTGATAGATAGCATAGTCATTTAATGGGTTTGGTTGCCGTTTATTGTGGCTTCCTGCACTTCATTGCCAACTGCATTCTAGTCTGATTACGCCCTCTTAGGTTAATTACTCCTTAACTGAGAACAACTGAGCCTGTGCCATTTTGGAAAAATGTCTGGGATGTAGGAGGGCAGTCAGAGAAGGATTAACATGGAAAGCAGAGAGACTGCAGGACTGGAGAGGTGGTAGGAGTCAAAAGGATGCATTAGATACAGAGACTGCTTCTATGGCAGTCCTCAGAGGTGCTGGAAAGAACAAGGCTTTCCTAGGAGGTCAACAAAGCCTGTCTGCAGGGCACAGTGTGAAGATTAATTTGGGTGACAACTGAACACTGATTGACTGAAAAAAGTCTGGAAAACAGCAATGTCTCTGCAGAGGAGCCTAACTTTTTTCTTTTTTTTTTTTTTTAATTAACGTGTGTCATACCTTGTTGCTTACTTATGTTNGGTCTAGTGGTTGGCGGCCCTGCATATGGCGGGGGAGTTGGAACTAGATGATCACTATGGTCCTTTTCAACCCAGGCCATTCTATGATTCTATGATATGATTCTATGATTAAAAATTGGTTCTCTTCCATTAATAATAAAAACAATTCTAGACACTTCTGAAGAGAGTAAACCACAAGACACCAGAAAAAGTCTGAGCAAATTGTACCTTTTATCTTAACACAGTCCAGTGACGTAGCCCACCATGAAATAAGCCTGATAAAGAAACTGTCCTCTTTTGTGTGGTTACTTTCAAGTCTGCTAATTTCTTTCAGAGATAGCAAGCCACAGTTTTTTGTTTTGGTTTTTTTTTTATGAAGCATTGTTTTTCTTAACTTTTTGGCATGTCAATATCCATTTTTATCTGTCCCTTTTACCAGATGAATCTGACAGTAGAGGAAATCTGCTGGAGAACTGGAAATAGCTTTTCATATTCATGCAGCACATGGGTAGCACTCCAACTGTGCTGCATCTACATCTTTCAGATAATCACTGCCCCTCTGCAACACTGCCTTCAGCATCAATTTTCATTTGTGCCAAGCTGTTTCTTAGCACTGCCTGTGACAAAGCAGCGCTGGATGTACATGGATCCATTTATCCAGCTCCAGCTAATGTTGCGTAATCACACAGGCACAGGAGCTTTTATATCAGAGTCCAGCAGTTTTCAGATGAGAATTTCTCTGTCTGTCAGGGAAATAGCAGCGGCAAGTGTGCAGGCACCTGCGTTGCACAGCTCACCAAGAGGGTCATGCACACCAATGGAACAACAACGAGGCTGGATGCAAACACATAGATGGACTTGGACATAAAAAGATGCCCTTTGTGGGACATAAACAAATGTATTCAGCAAGAGGAGTTCATCATCTGTACTGTGTAACTATGTTCATGTATCACATAATGAGAAAAACCTCCAATTTCTTCTGGCTGCTTAATCTTGTATTTCTATTAAGTCAAAAACTCTCAGAAAGACATGTTCCTTGTACAGCAGAATAAGCACTATGAAGTGACCAGCAATAAGCAGAACTAAACTAACATTATCTGAAGAAGCATTTCCTGCCTTTCATATTATGTACCATGCAAATATGCAGCAAAAGTTCTTCACTCAATCACCGCTATAATAGTAAAAGACTTCTGGTTTTCATTTATTCCACCTCTTGTTCCTTTAAAGTTTTAGACTGAGGGTTTGTAGAAGAGTTGTGACACTGACATTGTTTTCTTTAATATTATAATTTTTCCATTACTGTAATTTACTTAAAAGACGTGATTGCCTGAAATGGAATTTGGGTCATTAATACAGGACAAAATTCAGGATTTCAAGATCTGTGCAAAAACATTATTTCTAAAAGCTTTGAGAAAGCTTCTTAACTACTAACCAATTTTAACTAAATGCCATTTAATAACCAATAATAATCCTTAGTTTACTTAGTTCTCAGTGAATCATATTAATCCTTGTCCTATCCTTAATTAAATCATTATATTAAGAGAAATCTGAACTGTCAGGCCCCAAGAATTTTACACTGTTTAAGCCAACATATTTCTTAATAAGTCAAAAAAGTTGCCAGCATGTTGGAGGGAAAAATCCAATGCCTTCAGCTTGCATCAAGATTGTACTTGTCATTTACAGCCACATATAGATTTGGGAACTTGAATGCTACTCACCTAACGATCACTGATGCCAGTGTAAGGTGGAATCCCCTATGGCATGTATTTTTATTGATTTTTCCTCACTTTGTAAATCTTTCAGGGTTCTTGAAAACATAAGAATTTTTTAATACTTTGTCATGTTTCAGTTTTCATGGAACTTTTTTAGTTCAAGATTCCTTCTACTGACTGATATCTGTGTTCTCTGATTTCAGACAGTGGCACGTTTAATTTGAAGCTTATGATAATAACCAAGTTTATCAGGCGTTGATCTTGGCTTCCACATGAGTTATTGTGCATTAGTGTGATAATTCTGTACTTTTCACATAATCTCATAGTTATATTTCATTTTCCTTTCCCAGGAATCATGGGATGACAATGTTCCAAATCATGACCTAGTACCTTAAATATTTTCAGGATGAGCAGAAATGCCTTGCTGTATTTTCAGAAAAATAACACAGATACAATAATATCTTTCCATGCTGCCTCCTTAATCTCTACAATTTAAGCTTTAAAAAAAAAAAAAAGTTCTGTTATACACACTGTGAGAATAATTGAGTTCAACCATTTTTACATAATTTTGATATCCAGTTAGTTAAAAGTGGCCTTTTAAGCTGCTACAAGTGAGTTTCTGAATAAAATGAGCATTGAAACATCATCACTATTTTGGATTCATTGCTTTGTATTTTGAACATTCAGTCAGATCAAAGATCATTATAAATGAAGATCGGTGCAATTCACACACTAACTAAAAAATGTTGAGGGACAGCCATGCATATGTCCTACTCTCTGTTTAGAAAGAGAAGTCCAGGAAGCCTGGATGAATTCTACAGCTCTGCCAAATGCAAAAGTCTAAGAGATACAGGAAGAAAACTCCAGCTATGCTGACTGTTAGGACCCGGAGCAGTACCTCAGTGACCGTGTTCTGAATTTTTTCAAGGGTATTTCAGAGCATAGTTTCCTGTGAGCAGTGCAGAGGAGCATTATTACCTTTCGTTCTTAGCGGGGTTCTTGCCAGAAAGCTTGCACTTTTCAGCTTGAAATAGTGTTTAATGGATTAATTATTAAACATATATTCCAAGAGTTGTACAAATCTTTTCTAGATATGAAGAAATGCAGTGGAATATTATTACCATGGATACAAATGACACAGTCCCCTATCATCAAGACACATTCCTAGTGAATTTCCAATGCATTGATCACATACTGCTCATAAATGAATGATCTAAGCAAACATCTAACCATTCTCCAATCATCCCTTAACGAGGTAATAGCAAGTCAATATTAGTTATTTTCAAATTTCTTAGATTTCTGCTGGCTAGGTTCCTCACTTCACAAAGACAGTAATGGACTGATACCATATCTGTCATCAGCCTTTAATACCAGAAATTACTGTTTATGGCATGGAGTGATACAGGGAGAAGACATTCCAATTATTTTCCTTTTTTTTAACAGCTAACGTTCTGAACAGTTGAATTGGGGTCCGTTCCCATGAAGTTACTACATTCAACAGAGACTATAATCTTTGGCGAAAGGAAACACTTGGATGGACTAACAAGGAAAATTAATCCCCCCTGCATTGCAAATATGGGATAAAGGCCAAACTCCCCTTGACTGAAAAGTCACCAGGTGCTTGGGATTTTACCCCACCACACAACTTTGTCTTTCTGTCTTACTGAGCCCAAGCAGCTTCCAGGCATCACCTCTAATTTAGGGTGTATTTTCAAGGTTGCAAAGAGAGCTTGACTTCACAGCCCAGATCTTCCTGCCTGAAATAAATTCAATCACCCCTAGATTCTCCAGTGTTTAAAAAAGATCTCACCAAGTATACAAAACCTTTTCACAGCTTCAATACTACAGGCATTTTGATGGTCAGTCCTTCAGGTATGTGTAACAGATTTTGCATAGGACTTTTGACAGTTATTGCCTATTTAGCATACCAACACAAACATCATATTAAAAAGTGTTTTCATGCAAAGCCCTGCATTGGAGATCAACACTAAACAGGTTTGTTTGGTTTTGTGAAGGGAAGCTTGTATGTGTTTCCTTTCAGCCTTCAGGACCTCCTTCAGGTTTTCACTCCAGTACTTCAGGCTCCTTCTGAACCATCAAGTCATTCTTGAGCAAGCACCCTGTATCCCATAGTCCTTGTTGTCTAACTTTTCTATCAGTCTCAAAAGTTTCTTTTCAGTCCAACAGTTTTTCTTTTGTCTTCCTGCTCTTCAATTACGCAAGTATGTCTCCAGCTTCAAACATGGGAACCAGCAGTTCTCAGGAGGAAATGATTCTGTTCCAGAGCCGCCTCCTTACAGGAAAAAGAAACATCTCCCCAGTATTTCAGCCACTACCTTCTCATAAATGCCTGTCACTCACATGAAAGTGCCTTATTCCAATGACTTCAAAGACTCCTTTGTCCCCAAGGAACATGGTACCAGTCCCATTGGCTGAATGTTGACTCAGTGTACTATGAGACATTAAGTGGTCTCACAGAAATCAGCTGCAATTCGAAAACTGTTTGCATGCAGCTGCATGTGGTCAAGTTGCCATACCACACAACTGATATTACTCATGTCAAGTTTTTTGGTTTTTTTTAATGTCATCCTGGAGAATTCCAGCTCTTCTCTAGTGAAAAGAAATGCTTTCCCTTTTATCTTTACAGAACAATGGGCCTTCTGTTTCAGGTTCAGATTGCAGAACTATTGTCAAAGGTTTTAGTATGTCCGAGTTGGGACTTTCTCTCTGATTTCCTGAGATTTCCATCTGCAGTTTCATATGTAGTAAAAGATTATTCTCCAGAAGGCTGGAAAATAAGACAATATTTGATTCTCAGGGGGGTTATTAGGTTTTAATTTATGATAAGTAGTCCCTATTGTCGTAGGGGTATGTCATTCAGTGTCTTTTCCCAGCACCTAGAATCATTGGACTATCTTTTGAAGCTTGTAGGCATTCAAATTTCATTCCTATTTGCATGTTCTGGCCTTCAAGTACTATCGTTGTATTTTCTCATAAATTTCTGTTGAGCTCTGTGTTTTAAAAAGAGATTCAGCTTTTACTTTTTCAACAGCATACCATCACTCATTGCCATTAAAATAATAATTAAAAAAAAAAAGTCAGGCTACCTTCTTTTCTTTTACACAGCGGTTGCAATGGAGATTGAATATATTATGATTTTTTAAAAATATTTTTTCCCTCCTCTTCATGAAGTTAAGTACTTTGCTTCCTTTTCTCTTGACAACATGATTTATTATTTTGTTTTTCCCTGGGTCATAAATAATGCAATTATGAAATACGCTATTACAGAAGAATGTGCAAAGTGATAAATGCAAGAGTAACATTCACTTGAAAAACCTCCCGACTTAACCCTAGGCTATTCCGTGTGCATTGCCAACAGTGGTTATGCTGAGAGTTAAATCACAGAAGGCACACATTGGTGCATAACATACTATCTTTCTCCTTCCTCCTTTGCTCTACAGATTTGGTGTTATCAGAAAGAGACTGTATATTCTTTGATGCTGCTGAACCCAGCTGCCTGGCTCTTCCATAATTTTTCTTGTGATGTTTGCATTAGACCTGTGTTGCAGAACCAATGAAAGTTTTAAATCTAATAAAAACTGGTCAGGCAAGGGTATTTGTCAGACAACATTTGCATCTGGAATGGAAATCTAAAGTGATTTTATACAGCTGAGATACTGAACTTTCAAAATAAAGATTTACAAATACATAGTCAAGAATGTAATACACTTCACAAAATATTATTCTAAACAGAGGAGAGAATACATGATGAAAACCAAGTTTTCAAATCTTAAATGTCATATTGCAGTAATTTCTTAATTGAAATATCCCAAAGCCAGATTTTGTATTACAATGTGACAGTATTTCCTCATTTCTAAGCATGAAGTACTTTAATTCAAGTTAAAAAAAAATAGACATAAGAGACAAGCCAAAAAAAANAAAAAAAAAAAAAAAAAAGGTTTCTAACTGTTCAGTAACAGCCTATTAGCTTTATTTTGTCTACCAGAAACTGAGTTTGCATGTCAGCTGAATGTTTCTTTCATGAGTGGGGAAGGTAATATATTTTAAAAGAACATCAAGCTCCCCTATCCACTTCTGAAAATATAGATTCACCAGGAATGCTGACAGACTTTTTGCCTCAGGACAGCCAAGTGCTGCTATACAACATTTCTATAACATCACTAAAGGCACTGTTTAAAGCACATTAAGAAATGGAATCAGGATATTCCTAAATGGTGTTGTATCCTCAGCAAATTGCCATTCTAATTACGTTACCTATTAAAATGGTCAGTCTTAATTCAAGTCCAAACAAGTTACTGTAAGAGTTGCAGTCTAATCATACTTAGTTATTTACAGGATGGAGGCTGCAAATTCTTTTGCCCATCCACACAAAGACTAAATGTGTCCTAAAGTGAGACACATATAAACCATTAAAAGTAAAACTATACTTGCCTCCATTTAGGTTTTACGCCATTGTTCAGAGAAAACATTGGATTACCATTTGTGCGTGACATCTTGCAGAGACCATACAGCAGAAAAATGCTCCAAGACCATTTCTTCTTAATGAAAGCAATTTGTTACTAGCTGAAGCAAAGTGTCCTTTGTCCTTCTGCCAAAAACGCCTTGTCTATCGCCTGTGTTTGTTGAACTCACAATAATGGAAACAACACGAGATACGCTTAAAACAACAGCATTAGAAGCAAGACACACATCATTGTTCTGAAACAATAGGCATGAGTATGTTCTTCTTTGTCACACTTTTATCTACCATAGAAGCTCATTGACATGGCAGAGGTTCAGCATTTCTTAATTGCCTTTTTAATTTAGTCCACTTTTTCCCCAGGGCTGATACACTGATTCTTCTCATTCCTCCCTCCTCCTCCTCCTCTCACTAGAGCTGCATTTATGAAATACATTTTAAAACATGGTCACATATTCTTATATAACTGTATTTCTTTCCTTTATGAATTTAATAAGCACTTTGAGGCAAGTGTTAGGAATACTTAAGGGAAATACAGTTATCCTGGGAGCAGAAGGGTTTTAAAAGGAGGCAGGAGTGAAATTAAAAAAATAATAATTAATAAATAACCTAGGAAAGGAAAGGGTAGGTGGGTCATGAAAAATACAGATAGCAAAATCAGCTAATTTAATTACTAGGCAGCCTTAGCAGAGCAAAGTCACATAATTTTGTATACATGGCCTTTGTCTGAAGAGACAACACTTCACAGTGGCAGTCCAGAAGAGAACAGGATTCATGGACGTAAGAATATTTAGAGAACTGATGAGCCGCCTAATGTAGCCCTCATTTCCATTACTGGGTACGTTTTTGAGAGCTTTGACACAGTTCCTTAGAAATGATAGGAAAAATCTTCAGAAATCATTTAAGTACCTGTAGGTTACATGAAACAGTATATACAAGGCTATCCAGGCTGGTAGAATTGAAAGTATACTTCACACGGCTGCCTTCCCATTGCAAAGAAAAAAAAAAAGGGGGAAAAAAAAAGTGTTCATATATTGTGGAAAAGGAACTGCAGAGGAACATGAAATATTCATGACTCTCCTCCTTTAAACAAGGTGTTTAAACCAGTGAGCTAATGTACACAGACAAGACAAACAAAATATTATATATCACTGAAAAATTAAAGCATCAAGGAAGGTACTATCTATGGTGTAGTATATATCAGTTGTATCAAAAGCCATAGCTTGCATTGCAGCAGAGTATCTTTTTTCTTCACCTGCAGTGTGTTCAGGTCATATTCACTAGGAATTGAAGAAGTTTGTCTAGATATTGCCAAAGGAGCAACTCTTGTAATGCAGACCAGTTGACCATTGCTGTATACCAGGTGTATTATTAACAATGATACAGTATTCATGAAGATCCATTCTAAATGAATAAAAAAAAATTGTTAAGGTTCTTGAAAAGCATGAATATAATTGTTCATATTTATACATTTTGTCTTTCAGGAGAACATCAAGAAAAGATTGTCATCAATACTCTGAAACTTTCCCTGCTGTAATAAAACCCAGTCTTGTTTAAAATACATGCTTGAAAGAGTACTTAACACATTTGTAAAGTGCTACTCAGTACTTACCAAAGGCACTGAAGAGCATCGCTACACCATAGGACAATGCAATGCTAGCTTTTCACAAAGCCCTTACTAGCTGCCTTGGTTTTTCTCTGAAAATGCTGCAGGCTGGAACACCTTAAATCCTTCCCACACCACAACCACAAAGAATTAAGTATCAACCCTGCATGTCTGTGAGTTTACTGCCTGGTTACAGAAACCAGTATCCCATCACATGCCACCTACCAGAGGCACTATCTATAACAAAGAATTGTTAGGTTCAGGCACCTGTTAATTAGGAATGAAAGAGACTCTCTTAATTTATTTCACATGGGCTAAGAAATGGCAACAGTATCATCAGTTCATCACTGAGTTATTGTCATCCCGAGCTGGATTTGAGTCTGTGGCTTATGTACTTATGCGTAAGTGCCTTTGCAGGTAAGTAACAGGTTTAGCTTTCTATCATGGGTAGGAATTAAAATTAGGTTTCAGATTGTATTAAATAAAACTGGATGAGGTTTTTTTCTCATTAGAGGAGTCCTCAGTCTATCACTGTTTTTGTTTCCTTCTGTACAAGTCCTCTCACAATCCTCCACGCCTCTTTTAGGTTACCTAGACAAATAAACATCTGGCTTAGTAATAATATGTAAATGTCTATAAAATACAGAGTAAAAGGTTTTAAAATTATTTGTTAAATTACATTTTTGGATATAATGAATTGCTTTACATGTTTGTAACTGAACATAGAGAAGAATCTCTGCTTTTCTTTGTTTTCCTATACCACTTGCCACATCTGGTTACTCATCCCTCCTTCTTCTTTACCTGTCATTTCCTCAAATATCTACACACTTACTTTTCATTTCCTTGACCCTAGCTGGCAACCTATTTAGAAAGTAGAAATCATCAAGATGCTACTGCGCTGCAGGGCAGGTGTCCTTTGAGTGCTGCAGTTATGGTCCTTACAAGTGTAGATGAATATGGCAGAACTAAGGATGGAACAGAAAAGTGCAAGTGGAGATACAAACGGCTTGCAAAGAAAAAAAGGTTCAGCAGCTGATACCTCTTCGGTTCAGGAAAGAGACAGCTGAGGAGGGACATGATGGCAGTTAATGAAATCCTTTGCAGCATGTAGAAGGAGATAATAAATACATTGTGAAACTTGCTGCTCTGGGATGTTGTGAGGGCCAAAAGGATAATTAGTTTTGGAAAGAGATTTCAGAGCTACGTGGAAGATAGGTATATAATTTACATCACTATATAAACTGGTGGCTATAAAACATCATGATAAAGATATATCAATGATAAGATGTTGATTTCTGGAAACTGTCAGGACGTGCCAGCAGTGACGTTGTTCTTTTCTTGCCTTCATTATTATATTGCTTTCTTAGAGACTATATGAGCCACTCTCAGGTCAGAAAGCTAGGTGCACTTTTGGCCTGACCCAGTTTGGTCAGTCCTGCACTGCTGCAAATCACATAGCTCTTTTTCTCCACAGAGCCCCCATTTCTGGCTTGATGTCTGTGCCAGGTCAGGCTCACTCCTTTCCAGACTATTTTGGTCAGTCATCAATCCCAGTATCCTTTCTCACTGGACTCTTTAGGAATCCTGCTTGCACTGATTTTTTTTTTCTTTGTCCTTCTCTCACTCATTTGTGCTGAAGTTAATCTATGCTAGCTAAAATAATTCCAGCATTTTAAAAACATGTGAACAGTGTTGTGTAAACATGTGAATATGGTCCTGTGTTCCCCTGAGGCCTGGCCAGCTTGTGACAGAAAAAGAGGCAAAGTGAAAATTGCATCCTGTTTCTTTTGTGGTTTTTAGTATTTTAGTCCACAGTAAGAACTGCATTTTTTTAACACTTTGTAAAAAAAGACACTCTTTTTACATGTGGGCATTTGGATGTTTACAAGACAATAACCATACTGCAAAAGGTTTATACCAACCCTGGTTATGCTTACAAAGAAAGAACATTGTTTTGACTGCGTGATGCTATCTTTAAGTTATTACAGTACAAACAGAGATATGAAGAGCTACTGGCTTTTGGATTGCTTTTTTTTATTTATTTATAGTACTCTATTTGCTTAGTCCAGGCAGAAATGTGAGTACTTATGCAAACGTTTCCTGTGGTTTCAGAAGTGGAATCCAATATACTCTAATGCACATCTCTATTGGAGCTTCTGTCATAATAAAGTTGATTCACTTATTCAAACCACCTTTATTCCCAGCTGTACCTTCAGCAGAAATAGATCCTAATCGCTATCAGTTCCCTTGGGACTTTAAAAGCTGAAGCAATACAAAAATGTGTATAAGTTTTAGATAATGTAGTCACATTTTTCTAATCATATTTCTAATTTCACTAGCTTGTTACACAAAAGCGCTGATTTGGGAACAAGATCATAAAAGCCTAAGAGATAACACTGAATCACTCACACACTAGAATATAATAATTGTAGAGTTGCTTAAAGAGCTGGCATAAAAATACAATAAATCCCCAAAGCTGCATTTTCAGGGTGCTTTTAAAGAAGAACAAATAATGCCCAAGGGTGGGGCATGGGGAAGCTCAGACAAAGCCAATGACTTCTACAATAACTAAAATGTTAATCAAACCATTGATTCCCTTCTCCATTTCCTCGATACACACAATATTTTGGTTCAAACAGGGAAAGGAACACTTGTCAGGAAGCACTGTGCAAATATGTTCTCACAAATATTTGAAATGAAAAAGGTGTACAGTAGCTGAAAACCAGATGCCTTTTACTGACTGTAATACCTCTATAGTTCCTGTTTTTACATGTGCTTAAAAGAATGGGAGTCACTTTGAAGTTCAAAAAAATCAGTGCATTCTGATTTCTGAAGGCTGTCTAAGAAAGTAGAATAAAATGCCATCTTTGATAGCTCTCTCTGTATTTTTTTCACAGCAGTACTGAAGGAAACTCTTATGTATGGAAAAGGGGGTTGGAGACTGTCTTTGCGTCTCAGTTTTCAGCATAGGAGTGTGAAATGCTTACCAGCTCTCAATTTTCCTCATTTTCCGTGTGTGATGAAGCATGCCTTAAAGGATATGATGGATCTAGCATGCCAAGTTATAAAACAGTGAGGATGCACAGTAATATGTGGCATCTGGAGGATGTCCTTTGGGTCACTTCTGGTGTGAAACTCCCAAAGTAGTTACAGGGCTCAGGAACAATACAGAATAGTGAACTCTGTCCTTTATCACAGCCCTCCCATTCCAGGCACAGCTGATCATCACACTAGGAGAATTAATGGCATTTGCACTTTATAGGGATCACAGAGCTGCAGAGATGCTGCACCACTGCACAGAAATGTGCGAGCAAGACCCCCACTCAGTGAGAATCTGAGGCAAGATCACATGCGTGAGGTTGTGAGGCTAGAGTTGAGCCCACAGGCTCAGGGAGGTCTATCCTCAGAGCCAGCTTCCTGAGCCCAAAACCTCTCAGCAGCAGGATAGGATTAGAGCATTGTAGTCTCTTGCTACAAAAAGAAAAAATTCCTTCTACACTTCCATGTAGCAAAGCAAAGCCTGAAAATACAACCTGAGCATGTCTGTCTGGAACTGCTGATACCATTAGTGTAATTATTAAAAGACTCAGAGCCTGGGCAGATTACTGCAGCAGTTTAAGGTGTTATCACTTAGGACAGACTTACAGCAGTTCACACTGATGAACACAGGTGGGAACTGGGAGGTTAAAGCAGAAGCTCCAGTAATGCCTTTTTTTATGGGGCCAGTACATTTTCAACAATATAAGAGAGTAGACTCTTGGGGTCTCTAAATCTGTCAGGATTTACCTGCCAAACCCCTAAACTGACTTAGAAACTCTTTCGATTAAATCCGTGCAACTGCATGAGAGGAGAGACGCTGGATTAAGT
The DNA here is from genome assembly GCA_013400615.1 of Syrrhaptes paradoxus. Classification (NCBI taxonomy): domain Eukaryota; kingdom Metazoa; phylum Chordata; class Aves; order Pterocliformes; family Pteroclidae; genus Syrrhaptes; species Syrrhaptes paradoxus. The sequence continues at coordinate 36,680 of VZTO01005773.1, read as the reverse complement.
ACCCCTAAAAACTAGTGATGTAAAGTGGGGCTGTTGTAACAGATAGTTTGAACCAGCCTGCTAGATTACATCAGGGGTCTGAGGAGGTCTCACATGTTCAGTCTGCTTCGGCTGCCCAGGGAAGTGGCGGAGTCACCATCCCTGGAGGTGTTCAAGAAACATGTAGATGTGGTGCTTAGGAACATGGTTTAGTGATTTCAGTGATGTTGGGTTGGACTTGATGATCCTTGAGGTCTTTTCCAACCTTAATGATTCTATGATTCTGATGTGGGGCAGCATTGCCTAGGAGAGAGGTGAAATCAGATAACTGGAGACAGCAACATAAAGTGCTGCACCCATTTCTTTACATGATGTCTGTCTACAAGTTAAATATATATATACATATATATACATAATTCAGGCCACTACTTCTGTGTCCAGTGGATAAAGGAATTATTCGTTTCCCCCTTTATATATAAAGACAGCTGTCATGTGTTGTCTTCTTTGGATTAATGGACATTTTTTAACCACCTCTGAACTGCCAGCCTGAGTTCTGCAGTTAGCTGCCACTCTACGAATAGGGTTTCCAACAAGCAAATGATAAAGCCATGAGATGTAAATGACACGGTCAACTTTGTCCTACAAAAGTCACGACCTGCCTGCATTAGTTAACATTTGCTTATGCAAGTATTCCATGAGCTTCCTGATATATGCAAAAATCACTCTTGTCAATCAAATAGAAAGGCCTTCTTTAAATACATTGCAGATAAGGCTAACACCAGAGGCAATGTAGGCCCACTGATCAATGAGGTGGGTGCTCTGGTGACAGAGGACACAGAGAAGGCAGAGTTACTGAATGCCTTCTTTGTCTCTGTCTATACCGCCGGAGGCTGTCCTGAGAAGCCCCATA
>VZTO01005773.1:21107-34993 GCA_013400615.1 Syrrhaptes paradoxus | reverse complement strand
AACATGGTTTAGTGATTTCAGTGATGTTGGGTTGGACTTGATGATCCTTGAGGTCTTTTCCAACCTTAATGATTCTATGATTCTGATGTGGGGCAGCATTGCCTAGGAGAGAGGTGAAATCAGATAACTGGAGACAGCAACATAAAGTGCTGCACCCATTTCTTTACATGATGTCTGTCTACAAGTTAAATATATATATACATATATATACATAATTCAGGCCCCTACTTCTGTGTCCAGTGGATAAAGGAATTATTCGTTTCCACCTTTATATATAAAGACAGCTGTCATGTGTTGTCTTCTTTGGATTAATGGACATTTTTTAACCACCTCTGAACTGCCAGCCTGAGTTCTGCAGTTAGCTGCCACTCTACGAATAGGGTTTCCAACAAGCAAATGATAAAGCCATGAGATGTAAATGACACGGTCAACTTTGTCCTACAAAAGTCACGACCTGCCTGCATTAGTTAACATTTGCTTATGCAAGTATTCCATGAGCTTCCTGATATATGCAAAAGTCACTCTTGTCAGTGAAATAATAAAATATTGCTTTATTTTTTTTTAGTCAAAGAAAACTTTGTCCCCCAGATCATAACATTTAAAGGCAGACTTGCTGGTAAGTTTGGAGTCTTTTCCTTGAATAAGTATTTGCTGTTCCAAAATGAGATTGACTGCTCAGACTTTTTGCTACAGTCTGGTGAGCTAAAAGCCATATGTTTCAAAATCAAAACAGAGATTCTCATATAATTATTAGACTGTAGGAGTTAGTTTTAGAAAATAGATGACAAATACCCCAACGTTTCTGACAGAATTGCTGGAGGTGACCAACCTTGAAACTCAATTCATGGTGTGTAATTGCCTTGGCAAAGGCACAAAGTAGTAAGAATGTGCATTTCCTTGTACCAGATGGGAATGCCTTGAATTCTTGATTTTCCTGCATCTACACAGGCAGCACAGTTCATGGAATTGTTAGGTGAAGTTCCTTTGAAAAAGGAAAAATAAACCCTTTCAATGTACTTTTGTCTTTGTATATAGCCTTTACAACCTCCTTGCACATCACAAATATCATAAAATCAAAATCTTCACAGGTAAAGTGCTGGCCTGTCTCTTCCATAGTACAATAAAAGAAATAATCAGTGATTTTACTGTGAGCCTTCATTATACCATTTGTATGGATCTCTCCTAGGTAGCAGTTAGACTAATTGCCATACATTTTTCAGATAACTGTTTTGTATTATCTTCTGTATACAGCTACATCTATACAGATAGGAAAAAGGTTGCTGTTTCTGTAGCTTCAACAAGATTTGAAAAATGTATGGTGCCTCTCACAGGATTTGGTGCTTTGTACATAATAATGATTGCTTAAACTTTTCAAGAATAAGTATAACTATAAAAATTCTTATTTGTTTAAAGGTATAATTAATTAAAATTATTATGTTTTGAGAAATCCAGAGGCTATTCTTAAAATGCATACTTTTCCTCAATGTAATTAAAATGTAGAAGACCTATAAGAAGGAATGGTTTATGTTTTTCCTGTTTTGAACAGCAGGAAGCAATTGTCCAAGATGTGCTGAGATCAGTGATAGTGATATATAACAAAAGAGAAAAATGAAAAAAAAATCCTATTAGTTTCAAGGTGGGTTAACAGTTACAGTAAGGTATGTAAAACACTCTACTTTCACAATGCTAAGGTGCTACAAAGACAATGAGAACAGTAAAGAAAAAAATAAAGTACTTATGTCTTTGACTTCATCGTACTCAAGACAACACTAATTTGAACTTAGTGGAAATCAAATGATGAAGAAGATGATATTCTGATATTTCATTGGACTAGGCCTGCTTACATAGTCGCTTTCTTAAAGCATGCCTGAAGAAAGAGAAAATGATGGAGATTTCCCTAATGATCTGTGGTTTCTTCAATGCCTTATTGAGGCAGCCAGCTACTGGAGAGGCTAAAGAAGAACCAGTATATGGTCGAGCTCTAATTTCAAGTTGCAGTTGCTTTACATCTCCCATATGAACTGTCTCAATGTCTGTGTCTCTGAAGTTCCCAGATTCGTAACCACATACAAGGATGTTATGCTGTGAAATAGAGGTTTTTTAGGAATGTTTCAGACTAGAGCTAACAGAAATAGAGGTCCAAGCAATGTATGTTTACTAAAATTTTCACGGAATTTCCACTATTCTAATTTAATTTTTAGTTTTTATTTTTAGCTACAGATTAGAAATCTACAGTCAAGGAAGGATGCCTCGTTAGTCTGGAACAATTCCTTTCTTCCCCAAAGAGGGTAAAGATTTGGAATAATCTGTTGGAGAATGGAGTTCCTACCTTGTTGCTGGTGAACAAACAGGAGTTCAAGGAAGCTCCCCTTGCTAATGGAGAAAGTATTGGAAAAGAAGACATCCTATTAATTTTATCCCATAGCTTCTGGCCTTCCCTTGACAAGAATATTGATTTTTGGAAACAGATAAGGTAAGCAGGAGAACTCAAACCCAAGGCCTGTTTCTCTAAAGAGGCTACTATGCAGAACTTTCTTCAGCTGGGCTGAAGACGTGTCCATAAGGATCTTTTCACAGACCTTCAGGCTCAGTAGGTGCAGTGAATTGCTAGGGCTGAAGGAGTCTGTGTTATTTCAAGGTGAAAAGTATTTCATTAATGTGCTTGGAACTTCCCATTGGATCCTCCAGCAACTGGGCTCAGACACTCAGAGCTGGCACCTGGGCATGCCAGTCCCCAAGGCCACAGGCTGCGGCCACTGGTGCAGACTCTCATGCACACATGCACAGGTACTGTGTGCAACCCAGTGGAGACACACAGATCATCCAGCAGCTGCCCTGCATCCTCACCCACCGCCTCCCACACACAAAAAGGGGTCTCTTAGTTGACCCCCACGCTCCATGGTCTCCTTGCCGGTTGGCTAGGATGCCCTGGTCCCTCTGGCAGCCAGCTCCTCCAGCTGCCTCTCTGCCAGAGACAGACTCACACACAAGCACAGGCTGTCCCACAATGGGCATGCTCCCCAGTCACGCCAGGTGCTGGTGCGTGGTCACTGTGACCCCTGGTCCTGCTCCGGTGGCTGCAGTAAGCCCCCCATGCACACACACCCCCCCACATGTGCACACAGAGCCACTCACACAGGAAAATAGGTAAAAATGGGGTTTAAAGAGAAGTCAGGACCAACTGCAGGCACAGGTAATGGCCTGAAAAGTGTACTGACGTGCCAGCTGTTCGTGCCCAGTCCATTCACTCTATTTTTCCATGCTTGATTCTTCCCATCCCTCCCTTTCCCCACCTTTGATTCCTCCCTAAACACCCTGTAATGAAGCTTGTTCCATCTTCCCAAGTACCCAGTAATGAGCCCATTAACCCTCAGCAGTGACCCCTCAGCCTGCGGGTGATCTCAGGACAGGTTCTCCCGCTGACTCACCATAGTGTCACCACTAGCCTGTGGGGTTGATCACCTCCTAGGATTCCCTGGGGTGGCCAGGGCAGGGGCTCGTGTCCTTGACTGGGTTATTGGGTTTCCTCCACCTGGTGCTGTGCCTCTCTGCTCCTTCATGCCTGGGAAGTTGAGCCTTTAGTCACACATCGTGACAAACACATCAGACCATTACTGATTGTGTCACAGGTGAAATTGTCTCCTACATCTCTCATGGCTGCTCCAGAAGAGTCTGAGGAGGAAAACAGCCACGCGTCCACCATCTGTTGCAGTGCACAAAGAGCAGGGATGCTCAGCCCGTGCTGAACATCTTCCTGCTGATTCAGACTGCCTTTCTGTTTTATCAGGCCCAACCCCTAGTCAACGGCCTGATCAGTGCCAGGGACTGTGGAAAGCTTCTCAATCTCCTGCTGTCAGCTGCCTCAAGTTGTTACCACCAGCCGTGAATCACTAGGAAACAGGGAAACATGATACTTGAAGAGAAATGAGGCTATTTTCCCCCTCACATTGTTCTGTGACCATTTCAGTTGCACTTCAGTCCTTCTCCCAGTGATGTACTAACTCTCACCAAACTTTGTGTAATCAGGCATCAGGAAAATTTTTCTCATCCCAGGAGCTGAAAGAGACCCTCTGCAAGTGACTTGATATCTCCCTACCCATTACAACAGGCGTAAAAACAAAGGACAATTGGCCTGCCACCACAGCAGTTGATGGAGTACCTTGTGTAGGGCAGTTTGCCAAAGATCCTATAAAACCCTACAGAAAACACCAGGAGGGTCATTGATAGGAAGAGTACAGATCAATTCATGCTGATTAAAATAGTGGGTATGTTGGCTACTATTTTTATCAGCAAGAACCGAGCTGCAGTCATGCTAAGAGTGGACTTTATCAACATAGGACAAGGGAAAGGTGGTACCTCAAGGAACATCACTTGCTGCACTACTTACACTTCAAGTTACATGACAATATAGTCCTTGCATCAAAAATGGAATTCTATCTGTTGCCCGAAAAGCAGGTTATTTAGTTCCCTTCCAAGTGTTTGAATATGAATATGTCTGCATGACTGTGTGATAATTTTTATGGTCCCAGTTCAGCCACAGTGTGCCTGACAATTAACCACATTTGCACTTCTCCTCTCTCTTGACATGTCAGGACATACTAAACCTGACTCCAGACTACCCTGAATAGGTAAAAATGGGAGGCAGGAACTAACAGGAGAAAAATAGTAAAAACCTGATTCTTAGAACTTTTCTCTACTGTCACTGGTTCTAGAAGCATTCCTAATCCATTTCAGAGCAAACCCAAACATCTAACAGAATGGTTATTATTATTATTTATGCTTGTGATGTGTTACTGAACAATGTTCAGTGCTTTGCCTCCAAGATCAGGGCACAGAACTCAGGGACCATTTATTTAGCCATGGGGCAATTAGACATCCACCACAAGTGACAAAAATATACTAACAATCACAACTGAAATAAAATATACATTTTTTTATAGGGGACATTTTGTAAAACTTCAGAAGATTTTACCAGTATAAATCTGGTGGGTTTCACAGAGAATAAATATCCTAATTCTCCAACAACAAACAAAAATAAATATCCTAAGTCTGTAATTAAGAGATAATTAACAGAAGCATTGTATATGACTCCAAATAAATGTCATTTAATGTTATTTAAAATATTTGGGGTTTGGACTATTTTTTTTCAAAATATAATCTAAAAATACAGGGAAAATAAATTCTTGAGTAATGTAACTTAGCCTGTTTTGATTTGCATTTGAACAAGGGTATACACATGGAATTTAACAAACCTAATTCATTCTCTGAGGACAGAATACAAATTTAATTCATTAATTTCTTTTTGCTTTATTTACAGGTTAAAACTCCACTGAGACACATCATTTCGCATTTAGGAGATCCTGGTTGCATGGCTATCAATCAGCATTACAAATTAGTTAAACATATAAAAATTACTTTTGCACTTTTTTCCCAGCTTGCTGAAAATATTCAGCCACAATAAATAAATCAAAACATCTACGTTCTTCTCTGTGTAATGTGACTTACAGCTGTCAGTGGCCTCAGAACAAGCAGGACAGTCAGTTAAAGAAAAACTAGTCTTCAATCAAGCAGCAGTGAACGTCTGGTACTTTCTGATAGTTGTGTGCACTCTGTGGAGTGCTGTACCTGAGTGGGGTTGTTCAGTACTCATCCTGATCTTCCTTTTTAAAACACACATTTTTTTTTCCATAGGGGCAGACTTATTTGCAGCTGACACTCAGTTTTTCTTGGACTTAAGCTGAAAAAATTCTGCCCACACCCATATTGAACTATGGTATTGATTTTATGATCTACAAAAAGATGAACAAAAGATGAATTTTGGCTTTGTTAGATTTTAACCAACCAAAGTTCAAGAGATCATAGGACTACAACAGAGATGTAGTAACAGAAATGTAGGAGTAGTGAAACTGGAATAAACCCTTAGCAGAAGAGTAAATTTGCAGATGTAGTGTGAAACATTTTAAATGTAATGATACTTGGAAATTTAGTCTGCAGGTAACCTGGACCTTTGTATAACTCACACTGACCAGCAACAGGAGCAGAAACATATCAATGATAGAAAAGCTTTGGACAACAGAAGTAAGATTAAGAGGAACAGGAGAAGATAGGAAAAAAGAAACTCAGTTTTCTAATATTCACGTGTAAACTGCACTGCTGCTGAGTTCAGTTTTAATATGTAACAGTGTATGTGACTGTATGGTACCCAAACATAGGTACAAAAAAGAGAATCAAAATATTTCTGCAGTCACACAGCAGCCCACAGGAAACCACACATGCAAAAGTGTATGTCGAGCAGGACTTCATGCAAAGAAAGCTCAGGGTATAATACAGGCAGGAAAGGTTCCACCAGAGATTCTGCAGGAAAGGACACAAGAATCATCAGATGTGCAAAGTTTTCCTTATGTGGAATGACGTGGAATAGGTATATCACAGAAATCAGCTAAATTACTAATGATCTGGAAAGGGCAAATATGAAGTTTTCATTCAGTAGTTTGTAATAGAAGAGTGGAAAAGGAATCAGAAGAAATTATCAAGAAGGAGATTTAAAATAAATGAAAAGTAGTAGGCTTTTTACCCTCAGGTAACTGCACTTTGGATTTCATTACCAAGAAAAGTTGTGGAGATCAAGAGTGTGAATGAGCTCAAAAAGCAACTAGGCAAATTTATGGAAAATATTTCCATGGGAAATGCAAAGAGCAGAGATCCAGATGTAGTTTCCAGTTCTTAAAAACCAAGCTGTATCATTCCATTCACATCCTGCTTTAACTCTTTAAAAAGTCTCCTGTTAATTACTGAGGGAGTTGGAGTTTTTGTTCAATCCTTAGATTCTTATATACTGGGACTGCAGCAAGTGGTTTGAATACATTATACTGGATCCTGCAAGAAAATACTTTTACTATCAGTAAGAACACTGTTATAGCATTTAATAAGGGATCTCAGGATTCAGATCCTGTTGTGCGGAACAAGAAATGAAGAAGCCTGTTCTTAAACCAGATCATCAGTTTTCTTTAGCAATGGGATATATCCTACTTAACCACATACAAATATAACAGAGGCAGTTATCCAAAAATTTAATGAAAAATCATTTGTCACCCTGGATTTGTAGTCTCACGCTTCCAGTGTGAGAACAGAACTGTAGGGATGAGAAAATAGCCAGCTTAGTTTCAATGTCTGAAATGGAAGTAGACATCTGAAATGGAAGTAGCAAGTTGTACAAATGCTGAAGACTCCAAATTAGGTGCTTGAATTTATTTCAGTTTTAATAAATCAAAGTTCTTGCTAACATCTCTGAGACAAAATTTTAAAAAGTGTGTTATTCTTTTCTCAACAGGCTCCTTCCCCTTCTGAAATAAGAATGCATAAATTACAAATGGAGGTTGTCTGGGGCAGCACTGACTTTTACACTAAGAACACATTTTAACTGGACTTGTCAACAGGTTGAGATCAGCAATTTTCACAGGCATATCACTTTTCTTGCTATAAAGCTGGCATTATAATTTTCTTCACAGTTGGGAAAGTATTTAATATTTGTTTCCCTGAAATAAACTATTCCTATTTTAAATGAAACCTTAGGTGTCCTTAATAATATGACCCTTAAATCACAGTTCCCTTTTGTCTACCCAGGTAGAACGAAACAGAAGATGAATTCTACTACATGACAGGAGTTGAGTAAAGAGATGCTAATTTTCAGCTTTTCTCTTCTTATAATAGTTGTGTGTTAAGAAATATTGTCTCTCCCCCTCCTTCAGCCAAGATTAGCATTCTTTGCTGAATCAGGTCATATCACTTGTGTAAATAGCACATTACTCCATTACACCATGACTGAATACCAGATTATCCATTCCAGGGGAAATATTAGAAGCATGCTTTATGTATGAATAGATGTAGATATTTTGGATGTGGAAGAAGTACCAGTAGATGGTGCTCAAGAATACATTGCATAAACAGGTATGAATTGGTTGAGAATAGAGAGAGGAAATAAAGGATAACGCCTTTCTGAAGCAACCTTCCAACAGAGAAGTGGAGGCAAGTAAACCTGTCTATTCCAAAAATGTAAATGGGTAAGAGAAAAGAAGGTACTGTACGACAGACGGAGAGATCCTGCATGAACAATTCTGGGGTATGAGGCTTAAGCTGTAAAATTTACCTAACTTACTTTTACCACAGTGTCTAGATCAGAACTTATTGTTCAGACTCCTTTTATACACAGTGGAGAAAAAGAAGCAGCAAAAGCCTCATTTTTGTTCTAAGGTGGACACTTGTAGGCTCCATCGAGCTATGTTGTGAAGGAACACTGCAGGAAGACTGCAGGCACACAGCTGGATTGTCCTATACCTCATTAGTCTTTGGCTACTGTAATAGCTCCCTCTAACAGGGAGCCACCATTAGTGTAATTCCCAAACCTCTATCAGAGTAGGGAGACTGGAAAACATGCAACACAAAGATGCTTCAAGAGTCAAGAAGCTCAAAGGACTTTATGATAATCTTTCTGACTGTACTCCATGTATTCCAGCTGTTCTTTGGACATATATGGGCTCTGATGTCCACATTCTTATGAAAAAAAAATGTTAATGGAAACTTCATGTATTTCCTCACATTTTGTGCTGAACAAAAAAATGACCCTCTAAGCAAGTACTTGTTACTGTTTTTTTGAAAAAAAGAAAAGCAGATTCTACACACATTGATATGTATACTTACATGAATATATAAAAACACACAGACATGTGTGTATATATACATATACATATAAAGTTCCTTCATTTTTTTCTGAATTATAGCATTTAAACCAAACAAGAAATTCCAGCCCAAACCTTTTTAATAGGAAATTAGGATGGATTTTTTCACTTGCTTAGTCTCTTTTATTTGGCATCGCCATGGGATATTTGACACCTGGAGCAAGATGTTGGTTTGGCATTATTCCCTGTTGTAGTAAAGGATTGGGAGCAGGATTGTGTTCAAAGGAAAATTGTATTGGGAATCATTCATAGCTGGCCTCTTGTGGAATAGATATCGAACTGAAATTCTGTTTCTGCCTGTATATTTGCCTCCTTTTTCGGAATCCTTTCACTTAAGCCTTGTCACAGCCTGATGAGATTCATGAAAGAAATTCTTAGAACAATGTTTACAGTGACCTATTTATGAATTCTTTCGATACCCCTGAACTGAGTGTTACAAGGTGGTTTTCCTGCTTTCCATTGACTTGAAACACAAAGGTGATTTCTGCCCCAGTAATATCAAATAAATTTCATAAGGAATACAAATACCATCAAAATTTGATTAAATACACAGGTCTGTAAAGGTTTTCCTTGCTCATTGTTCTGAATCATCACCTTCCGGTAGCCTCCATAGTAAATATGCAATCAGTATTTCAACCTTTCCAACAGAAAATATCTCTTTTGATAGCTCCACCCTGTCAGAGTCTTCCAACTAAGCATTACTGATGGGAATTTAAAGATAGAAATTAATTACAAGCTTGAATTGTTTCACTGCGGTGTGCTGCCATGTTTGTCACATCACTTTCAGCTTCAGTGCTTGCTGTCACTTGTCTCTCAAAAAGTATTAGATTCTAGTAATTTTACAAATATGTAAAAAAGATGTATTTGAAGATGCATTTCTGGAAATTAGAATTCTGTTGGTGGGTCATGGCCAGGGGAGATCTATTCAGTTTTTCAAAGCCTTGAATGAAAATCATTCCTTTGAAATGTGACACTGCCATCAGTGGACAATGAGACAGAAGCAGGAAAGAAAGAGACAAAGGCCAGTTGACCTGTTGCAATGTGCTAGTAGCAACAAGTAATTCTTTTGGAACATTCTGTGGAATTTAGGTCCATTATTTTCTAAATGCATAGCCATTACAGACTTTAAACTTTCACTGTGATTGTGGACATGTCTAAATATATGGCTTGCTTAGCCTTTTCTCAACAGGTGAACTTCAGCTCTGCAGTTTATTTTGACATAATCCATTTTTATATCACTACTTGTAAAGATTGCTTGAATTATAATCCCAACCTAAAAAGTTATTTTTCAAGAAACAATATTGGGGGCCTCCAAGCTAATTTATGATCCAGTAATTTGCATCTCAAAACTACTCTAATATGTGTTTCAAAGGAAGAAATATGTTGTTCTCCATTGTCCCTTGCTATTTTTTTTCCATTTTGCTTGTGTTTCGTATTACATGGTTTCTGCAAGCTCAGCTTGGAGTCTAGAAGACAAATTATCTTCTCTATTTTACTCAGAGTAAGTTAAATAAGCTTCACCAGCTCAAAGTTAGATAAGTTTAAAACTTTTTTTGTATTTGGTTTATGATTCATTAACAGACTGTTTCTGACATTTTAAATCTAGATTTTGTCATTCTTGTTTGGACGGACTTTCAGTTTTAGGGTCTGTCCATTGTGATTACTTACTAATTTTGATTGTGAGTGCCAGTGATATTGGCACTGCTCCAGAACTCCGTGTCTAATAACTTTTCATGGAAATAAGCACAGTAACAAATTATTCTGTGATATATTATTATCCTACTTGGAATTCATGAGGCCTCATCTGGAGTAATATGTCCAGTGTTGGTCCCTGCAGTACAAGGGAGATAAGGCAAATGCAGCAAAGGGCTCCTGAGTGGATTAAGGGACTGCTACACATTGTAATAGAGAAGAGAAGAGGAAAGGAGATAAATGTCTTCTGCCTTGAGGAGGTTTATAGAGAAAAGAAAGCCAAACCTGTCTCATAGGTCCTTCCTCCATGGAAGAACAGGGAGCAATCTTAGAATCATGGAATCATAGAAAGGTTTGTGTTGGAAGAAACCTTAAAATCATCGAGTTCCAACCCCCCTGCCATGGGCAGGGACACCTTCCACTAGACCAGGTTGCTCAAAGCCTCATCCAGCCTGGCCTTGAACACCTCCAGGGAGGGGGCATCTGCAACTTCTCCAGGCAACCTGACTCAGTGCCTCACCACCCTCACTATAAAAAACTTCATCCTAATATCCAATCTGAAACTAGCCTCTTTCAGCTTAAAACTGTTACCCCTCATCCTGTCACTCCACTCCCTGATGCAGAGTGCCTCCCCATGTTTCCTGTAGGCTCCCTTCAGGTACTGGAAGGCTGCTAGAAGATCCCCCTGGAGCCTTCTCTTCTCCAGGCTGAACAACCCCAACTCTTTCAGCCTGTCCTCATAGCAGAGGTGTTCCAGCCCTCTGACCATCTTCATGGCCCTCCTCTGGGCTCGCTCTGACAGATCCATGTACTTGTTATGTTGGGGGACTCCAGAGCTGGACACAGTACTCCAGGTAGGGTCTCACAAGAGCAGAGCAGAGGGGGAGAATCACCTCCCTCAACCTGTTGGTTATACTTCTTTTGATGGAACACAGGACACAATCTCTCCAAAGGAAATTCTTTCTGGATATAAGGAAAAAGACAGTTTCACAATGAGCATGGTTAAGCCCAGGAACAGGGTCCCAGAGAGATTTTGAAACTTCACTTCTGGAGATTTTAAAAACTTCACTGGACACAGTACTGAGTAACCTGGTATAACTTCAAACTTATCCTTGCTTTCAGCAGAGATTAGGCTAGATGATTTTCAAAATTCCTTTCCAACCTAAATTATTATGTCAGTCTAATAACTACTCTTCATTTTTTCCCCTCAGGTGTCCGTTATTCCCTTCCTCTGTCCTTTCTTTTTCCTTCTCATCTGACTCTTCATTTGCTCTCTTCCTTTGTTGCTCTTTCCATTTCTCTTCCACAACTTTACATGTGTTTTTCCTTTTCTGCTGCTTTTGTCATCTTTCTACAACACTCTGTTTACCTGTAAATCCTCTATAGTGCAGACAGGAAAAAAACCACCCACAGAAAAACACATGACAAAAATACAGAGAGGCTGATTAAAAGAAGGTATAGGTCTCTTTTTTATTCCCTTCATACTTGGATAGATAACTTATACAATAGCCTGAGGGTCTGACTACTTCTCTTCCACTTTTTCTTCTCTCCTCTCTTTAACAGGTGCCCTCTTCCTACCTTTGGTACCCTGAACCTCTCTGTCTAATGCTCCTGGTGTTTAATCCCTGTATCCATCTTGATATTGCTAATATACCTTCTTTACTCAGATTTTGTCTCTGTTTTCCTTCCCCCTTCAGTGTGTTCCCCCTTTCAGGTCATTCTTTTACAGGCCCTTGTTTTACGTTTTCTGTCTCAGCAAGTCTTATCTAATTTCAGATATTCCTTTTCACCCAGCTTTACAGTAGTTAGAAATTCCAGACAGCATTTTCAGTTTTTCAACTATATTCCCACTAACAGAGTTCCCTTATGAGTCTGTGTGCTTTCCAAAAACCGTATGACAATTCCAAGTGTGATAATTTTTTTCACAGAAAAAAAGGAAATTGACCACACCACTTGCAGCTCTGCAAAATTTCAGTGCACAACATGGAAGAGCAGAGCTTGAAAAAGTTAAACATTTTCAGTGAAATAACTGGAAGAATTAATTATCAATAGCAAAACAACATATTTTCTCATTTTCAGAAATGGCCAGAGTGTATTTATAGAAACCTCATAAAGTAAAGCTGCCTCAAGGCAGACACACCCGGCATGGGAAAATGGAGCAAGAATAGTTACCCTCTGTAAATCTATAAATAGTTGAAAACTGCGTGTTGAATATGAAGGTATTGAATAGAGGAGAGATTTCTAATTTGTCCTATAGTATAGTGTTGCACAATTTTATTTTTGTTCAAATGTAATGTGCTTTTTTGAGATTTTATTCCTTCTCACATTTATTGTTAATTACATACTAGATGCATGCAAATATTAATCTTGATCAATGTCTAGAAACACAACAGTTAACTTTTTTCCTTAGCATTCTGATACCATTTCAAATTCTATTTTATCTTTTTATCTCATGTGATAACTATATTTTTGTTTTGATCCATTTAATTCCATCACATATCCTTTTCCTTATTCATTTGTACTGTGACATTATTTTCATGTTCATATACAAAACTGTCCACTGATAAAGTCTTTTATTCGCTTTGAGTGTTCCTATTATTTTCCATATTGTAATTTTTGCATGTAAGGAGGATATCTTGCAATATTGCTGCAGTTATTTCTCTTTTAGATAGAATTAACCAAGTCTAATGACTAACTTCTACTTTTTAAATGACTTAAACCAGGCCTTACTGTTTAAGCTCTTATTGACAAACTGCATCTTTATTTCTTCTATCTTCTTGGAATGAATGTTCTGACAAAATCAAGCACAAAGTATGTATTGCTATGTTTCTTATGCTTTCAGTTCTCTTTCACATTACTGAGGATTTCTCCTTTCAACACTGTACACAATGCTTTAAAGCATTTCCAGGGAATTTGTTGTTCTGGCTTCAAGATGTTTTTGGCACTCAATTGGATTAAATCTCAAATTCAAAACAAGGCATTTGCCTTCCAGGATTCTGCTGAAGACTTACTAAATCCAGGTTCTCTTCTTCTTAATCTCCCCAAATATTCACTGTATCTAACTGTTTGCTAGGCATCTAAGGCACAAAAATCACAAAAAATGCTCCAAATGCGAAAATTGAATTGGTGAGTGACCGTATCACATTAGTTAGATCGTGGGTGAAGGACTGTCTCAACTATTAATGGTTTATTCAGAGATTTATTAAAGTAAAATTGTCACTGAAGTCAATTGGACAAACCCTGAAAATAGAGAGCTCAGTCACAGAATCACAGAATGACAGAATGTTAGGGATTGGAAGGGACCTTGAAAGATCATCTAGTCCAATCCCCCTGCCAGAGCAGGAACACCCAGATCAGATCACACAGGAACGCATCCAGGCGGGCTTTGAATGTCTCCAGAGAAGGAGACTCCACCACCTCTCTGGGCAGCCTGTTCCAGTGCTCTGTCACCCTCACTGG
>VZTO01005773.1:0-11162 GCA_013400615.1 Syrrhaptes paradoxus | reverse complement strand
TGACAGAGCACTGGAACAGGCTGCCCAGAGAGGTGGTGGAGTCTCCTTCTCTGGAGACATTCAAAACCTGCCTGGATGCGTTCCTGTGCGATCTGATCTGGGTGTTCCTGCTCCGGCAGGGGGATTGGACTGGATGATCTTTCGAGGTCCCTTCCAATCCCTAACATTCTGTGATTCTGTGATTCTGTGGTTTGATAAACTTGTTCCTTAAAATGTATGAAAAAGAACAAAAGAAAAGCTGTTTTATCTACAACATGAAGAAAGATTTTCTGCATCTTTTTGTTTATCTAGACTTTTTTTTTCTTCCTTGAGGCAGCAGAAACCTCTATACTTTTTCATTATTATTGACAGCGTGATATCTTTAAAAAGCTAAGTGCACAGAACAAATGGGCAAATAGTTTGTAAATCAGGACTGCCATCCTTTGTTAATTTTTCTTTTCCTGTCAGAGATTCCTCTGGTCTATCTTATCACTCTGCATCTCCTACAATTTACATTAAATATGATTTATTAGTTTTCACATCATATTACGGAGAATAGTACTGACTCCTGAGTGTAGAACTTCTACCATCAGTAATGTGGAAAAGCCTTCTTTGCTTGTGTAAGAGAAGTGAATATGAACTCTTCACATAGCCTCAATTGAGCTCATATCTGTGGCAGGCCATAGGGCATACAGGGTAATTGGGAAAACAGCAGCAGCAGTATTTCTGTTCATTTGTAGATAGGAATAACTTTTTTTTTTTCCCCTCAGTAATAGCAGGGATTTTATTTATCTGGGCTGCTGTAACAGAATAAATCATGCTTTCATGCTCCAAAATTTGATCTTTTAAAAAATATTTTTGGAATAGTTAGTTACAAATGCGATCTTTAAATTTTACTGATTGGAAGGTACTTACTACCAGTGAGCTTCTCTCATTACCATGAAATTCAAAATTTCAGGGTGGTGTCCAGCTAAAGGACGATACATCACAGCTGAGTTCAGTTGGATGCTAAAACAGTCAATCATGTCATGAGACGTGTCGTGCTCTCTCTGAATTTGGAAGAACACAACTGAGTTCTTCCTGACATTTATGTTAAGACCTATTTAAAGTTGCTTGTGATCCCCTCATATTGATTTGTTATATTTTGGGGTTTTTTTCCTTTTTTGACTGCTCTTTGAGGAGCACATCATCCATACAAAACACACACACGTATATACACATATGTATTGACGCAGAATTCTTTGATTGTATACATAGCATTTGAAAGATATGTAAAGCTATGTTGAAAGTTACTGTGAGAGTATCTCTGCAAAGTTACTCTGGGTATAATTCAATTAGAGTCAGTATGGTGTTCCTACATATTAGAGCAGAAATATTAGAAACAGTTACTATGTGAACAATTTGCCAGCAATGTAGGGACTGAAAAATATCCTATTAAGCAGTTCCTTCAACTGCTTGTATAAATCATAGCCTCTTCATGTACAGGTTGATGAGAACAAACATCTAAATTTGCTGTATAAACTGCTAGTTGTCAATTGCTCACCCCATTTTCTTGAGTCAGTGTTTCACAGCAGACTTTTGAATTATTTTATTCTCTTTTCCTCTGGTGACTCTTTGGAGCCTGAGGTAGTGAACTACACCTGTTTGTCCTTCTCTACAGTAATATATCTTGCTGGAAGACTGGATTCCTCCAGCATACAAAGCCACCCTTCCACCTTTTCTGTAATCTCTTAGACAAGTTATACCCACCTCAGAGGAGACTGCTGTTATGAAAAATATCCTTAAAAGTTTTTAGATTATCTTTAATGACCTCAAAGTCAATAACAAATATTTGTCAAACTTTACAGGTTTGTCCCTGTGATTCTCATTGCTATTTTTCAGTGAAACTTTTCTATGCTTTCAGGAGATTACTGTCATAAAGATGCTGATCTGTGGGTGTTAGGGACATAGCTTCCACTTTCTGCTCTCCGTGCCTGTTGATCTGTCATCCAGATGGGCTGATGGACAACACAGTAGCAGGTTTAGGACCACTGAATGAAAGGTGAATTTATGAAGGTCGTGTTGCCTAAGTAGCGTTAACAAAGGGAAACTCTTTTGTATGTAGTGAAACCCAAGGAGTGTGTGTATGAGCCAAGATAAATTGCAGCAGAACTTATTAAAGAAGACACAGGGACAGAGTAACGGTATCCTGTACAGGGAGGGTCCTCATGACCAATGTTGCTCTCCAGGAGGCTGCAGTGAGCCTGCCACACTGTTAGTCAATCACTCACTGACTGTAAGGAACAGAATTTGGAGGCCCCGGCTTGGATAACCTGTGCATCACATCAGTGTCGAATCTGGCTGAACAAGTGAGCTAAAAGTGCTCTCCAACATGGAGTAAATTTGCAACACCAAAACCAAGCCAAAACAAAACACTCAAAAGAAAAAAAGAAAATAACTAAATACCTGTATAAGCTTGGGAAAAAAAAAGCTTAGAATCCTTTAATTCTAGAAAATCTTTTTGCTTTAAGTTTGGAGTTGCGTTCATATCCTAACATGCTCTGTGTATAAATCCAGCTAATAAACTGGGTACAGTGTGTTGAGAGATGAACACAGAAAGACCTTAGGATAATTTTAGCCAGATATATAATAGAAATATATATTTAAAAAAGAAAAAAAGATGATGGGCAAAAATACCAGAAAACTTCTTTTATTTTTTTTTAAATCAGCAGGGCAACATCTTCTTATTAATCAGCATAATATATCCTGTAAAAGCACANTGCTATTAGGTATCATTAGTCTTAAATTGCTTCCTTGGGAAACATCTCAATTAAGCAAATTTCCCTGTTAAGTGCATTCTGATTGACTGAAGTGTACCACACTGCTTTGTTTCTTCATGTACCCCTTTCAGTAGCCTTCATCCCTCATCTACAGCTCTCATACAAATTAAGTCTGGCCTTTCTAAGACCCACTAAAAAAGTACACCCAATTGAGATACTGACTGCAAAAGACCCTGATTTTTGCTGTCTTGCTACATTTTATTCGCTGTATTGGAAATTCATGTTCCACTCTTGCAAAGTATTAATCTTTTGGTTTGTTTTTTTTTTCCTTTTCCAGAACTGTGTATTCATTTCAATTAGTGTGCAATTCTCTTCTTACAGGGTGAGGGCACATTTCCGCTTCTGAAAAAGGCTGTGAATAATGGCCATGCAAAAAGAATGAGTGATATAACTTTACTTTTACTTTTAGAGAAAAGTATAATAATAATTCTATTGCTAAAATGATGTCATTTTTCCTCCTCTGGAATGCTTGCGCTTCAGAGGTCAGAGGCAGTATACACTGCNACTTCTTTTATTTTTTTTTAAATCAGCAGGGCAACATCTTCCTAATAATCAGCATAAGATATCCTGTAAAAGCACAGATTTGCAATCCTAAAGTTTGCATTTGATGTTTCTGCTTCCCTGAAGTTCTTGATCAAGGACCACTTCTCTTCAGATGCTTGACAGGTAAGGTTTTGCCAACAGAAGTCAGTAGCTTAGACCTGGCCATAATTACCTGATGGTATCCCTATTAAGTGGAATTACCATCCCCATTAAACAGCAGTTATTGCTATTAGGTATCATTAGTCTTAAATTGCTTCCTTGGGAAACATCTCAATTAAGCAAATTTCCCTGTTAANTTTTTTTTTTTTAGAACTGTGTATTCATTTCAATTAGTGTGCAATTCTCTTCTTACAGGGTGAGGGCACATTTCCGCTTCTGAAAAAGGCTGTGAATAATGGCCATGCAAAAAGAATGAGTGATATAACTTTACTTTTACTTTTAGAGAAAAGTATAAAAATAATTCTATTGCTAAAATGATGTCATTTTTCCTCCTCTGGAATGCTTGCGCTTCAGAGGTCAGAGGCAGTATACACTGCCAGTATATACAACATAGCAATGAATCTTACCACTTTTATTTGTTGAAAGAGCAATTTTATTACAAACATGTTAGAGGTGAAAAATAGAACCAGATGTATTTAGTGTGGTTGTTAATTCAGAGTTCAGTTTTTAACAGTTAGCATAGCCCTGAATGATGGTGNCTGCTTCCCTGAAGTTCTTGATCAAGGACCACTTCTCTTCAGATGCTTGACAGGTAAGGTTTTGCCAACAGAAGTCAGTAGCTTAGACCTGGCCATAATTACCTGATGGTATCCCTATTAAGTGGAATTACCATCCCCATTAAACAGCAGTTATTGCTATTAGGTATCATTAGTCTTAAATTGCTTCCTTGGGAAACATCTCAATTAAGCAAATTTCCCTGTTAAGTGCATTCTGATTGACTGAAGTGTACCACACTGCTTTGTTTCTTCATGTACCCCTTTCAGTAGCCTTCATCCCTCATCTACAGCTCTCATACAAATTAAGTCTGGCCTTTCTAAGACCCACTAAAAAAGTACACCCAATTGAGATACTGACTGCAAAAGACCCTGATTTTTGCTGTCTTGCTACATTTTATTCGCTGTATTGGAAATTCATGTTCCACTCTTGCAAAGTATTAATCTTTTGGTTTGTTTTTTTTTTCCTTTTCCAGAACTGTGTATTCATTTCAATTAGTTTTCAATTCTCTTTTTNCTACATTTTATTCGCTGTATTGGAAATTCATGTTCCACTCTTGCAAAGTATTAATCTTTTGGTTTGTTTTTTTTTTCCTTTTCCAGAACTGTGTATTCATTTCAATTAGTGTGCAATTCTCTTCTTACAGGGTGAGGGCACATTTCCGCTTCTGAAAAAGGCTGTGAATAATGGCCATGCAAAAAGAATGAGTGATATAACTTTACTTTTACTTTTAGAGAAAAGTATAAAAATAATTCTATTGCTAAAATGATGTCATTTTTCCTCCTCTGGAATGCTTGCGCTTCAGAGGTCAGAGGCAGTATACACTGCCAGTATATACAACATAGCAATGAATCTTACCACTTTTATTTGTTGAAAGAGCAATTTTATTACAAACATGTTAGAGGTGAAAAATAGAACCAGATGTATTTAGTGTGGTTGTTAATTCAGAGTTCAGTTTTTAACAGTTAGCATAGCCCTGAATGATGGTGGGGGGAAAAAAATCCAAACAAACCCTTAAATCCAATCAAACCTTTCAGTCAAGCTCAAACTCATGAATATTAATGTGCTTTCAAGACAATTTACAACCAGAACTGCATTGTTTTAAGAGGTTATTGTACATTTTTAAAGTTAAGTGGTTTGTTAATGTAGCAACTTTTTATAAATACAAATTATACTCAAATCATACAAATGCAAAAATTAAGATGCATTAATAAGTCACATTATTGAAAACTGAGCTATTTTCCTTCTACTTATAAAAATATATTTCTGAAGCTGTTGAAGTTCTTTCTTAACACTAAATAAAAATTTGATTATAATTTATTGTAACCTGTCTTGTCACAGAATCGAACTCAAAGGCATCATACCTGTACAATTTTTCAGATATAGTCATGTAGAAGAAAAGAAAATGTTAAATGTACTCATTCAATTCTTGCAGTGATTCTTTGGGATGATGGATATCAACCTAGAAATACTAAGTAATTTGATCTTTTTGACTTCTGAAGTTTTGCAGTGGTGAGCACACACATACACACATCCTTATTTCAGAGAATATTTGAGAATGCTATCTATTAAGCATCCCCTGCTTTCTTACTGGGAACCTGACAAGGCAGTAAAACAATGTCTTCTATGAGAAGACTTTTCAGGAGACTGGTTTTCATATTTTTGCAACAGTACTCTATTTTGTCTGGATATTTTAATAAATCTTCCTAGATGTGCTTAATGTGGTCTAATACAATTTTTAAAAATTTTTCACCCTAAAAGTCAAGAGGTACCACTGCAGTAATCTCTCTTCCTTTTCAATAAAACAGATGAGAAGGTGCCCATGAAAATAAATTCCTTTTTTAAGAGAAATGGAATTCAAAGTAAAACGTACTTTTCTGATCTTAAAATTGCAAGTGATGGAAAATTCATTGCACAACATAATAAACTGTCTCACTCTTACAAAAGGAGGTGAAAATATGCATGCATTTTTGCTTGTAATTTATTTCTCTTCATTTCCAGTCCCTGGTTTTTGTTTGCTAAACTGAAGAAGACGTTGTTTCCCATATTTAAAGACTATATAAATGCTCCCTGTTTTTTCTCATATAAAGTCATCTGCTTGATCTTGTTGAGTCTTCAAAGTATATTTTCAAATTCTTCAATAACTGTCATAACTCTTTCAATTCTCTCCAATATTCCTCATTATGTCTCATTAAAAAAATTGGACAGTGGAGAAAAAAAAAAATTGTGACTGCCACCCCAAGGTTAGCTTTCCTGGCTAATCTTCAGATTGAGAACTTTGAGCAAAACAGACTACTGCTTTTCTTTCCATCTACAAAGAATATGTGTCTTACACTCTTTGTTCCCAGCTCTCACATCTGCTAGGCTGTAGAAGAACTAGTTCAAAGCTTCCCTGTAGTGTAGATGAAACTGAGATAAGGAACTTGGTGATAAGCATAACACAGCAGTGACCTGGTGACAGCCATGTAAGAACTGAGAAGGTGAGCTTTGGCTGTCAGCCGGCACCACAGTCATCCATCACTCATCTCTCTGGAGCTGGCCAGGACCTTGCATGCAAATCCTGTGTTGCCTGTGATCACTGAACTTCCACCTCATGTGCCCTTCTTAGCTGGTGGTGTTCACTTAAGGTAAAATATTCAACTGAGCCATGACTAACGTCCTACTGGGCTTCTGACACTGTCTTCAGCAATGAATTAACTAAGAAATAGTCTGATTTGCGTCTAGGTGTGGTCAGCCTGAGTATGTTATTTGCTTGCTCCCGGGTCACATGNTTTAAAGACTATATAAATGCTCCCTGTTTTTTCTCATATAAAGTCATCTGCTTGATCTTGTTGAGTCTTCAAAGTATATTTTCAAATTCTTCAATAACTGTCATAACTCTTTCAATTCTCTCCAATATTCCTCATTATGTCTCATTAAAAAAATTGGACAGTGGAGAAAAAAAAAAATTGTGACTGCCACCCCAAGGTTAGCTTTCCTGGCTAATCTTCAGATTGAGAACTTTGAGCAAAACAGACTACTGCTTTTCTTTCCATCTACAAAGAATATGTGTCTTACACTCTTTGTTCCCAGCTCTCACATCTGCTAGGCTGTAGAAGAACTAGTTCAAAGCTTCCCTGTAGTGTAGATGAAACTGAGATAAGGAACTTGGTGATAAGCATAACACAGCAGTGACCTGGTGACAGCCATGTAAGAACTGAGAAGGTGAGCTTTGGCTGTCAGCCGGCACCACAGTCATCCATCACTCATCTCTCTGGAGCTGGCCAGGACCTTGCATGCAANCGTCATGACAAATCACTTGCAAGGAAACATCCAGATAGGATCCTCTTGTGCCATGGTGAAATTGTACAACATTATACTTTATTTATCAAAATGTCATGTGGTAATTTGCATTTAACTATTACCTGTGTGTGAGAAAAATATTTAATCAAGAAATTACATCAGCTTAGTTTGACAGGACCTGTTTTCCAAATGCATTAATTATATTTCCATCTTTAATTCTTTATCAATGGTTTTCAGATTGACCATGCTATTAGTTCATCTGAGACTGACAGGCGGAAGACAGGTGAATTTTTATGCAGGTTTCTTCATTCACTTTTAGTTAAGAAATTGTGTTGCTTAGTATTTAGAAAGTTCATGGATGTTTTGATGGTGGCAGCTTGAAACATCTAGTACACATTCCTGGGCTGAAGTTCCCTGTGAGAGGCAACGTCTTTCCAGACCTCATTCTCTGCTTTGATATGGCAGTTTCACACATGCTTTATCCATTAGGTTCCATAAACATTAATTGTTTTATTCTCCTGAGTTAACCACAGTGTAGAAAAAAATACCTTCATTGACAGAGCTCAGTTGTCCATTGCTCGCTTAAACTTTCCCGAAATACAATTCATCAATTCCCACTAATACCAGTCATGTTGAATGCTCCAAGGTTATTCCATATTTTACCTAATAAGAGAATGGATTTCTGTCTTTGACATATTGATATTAAACTTAGTGAATTTTATGTCCAGTTTGTACCTCTCAGATTTTATTAATTTTCTCACTACTCTTTCCATTACATTGAGTTTTTAAAGGCCTTCTATGAGGCAGAGAACATTTGAACTGAAGTCTCTCCCCATGGAAGGCAGACAGGGTCTGCATAAAAATATATGTAAGCAGACTGTTTTGGTTGTCTGTCCTCTACTGAAATGGAGGAGAATCTCAGGAGGGTCCCTGCACATTTTATTCTTTGCAACTTTTTTGAGTTCTGTGAATTTGTCTGAAACCTGTGAGATATGCTATTGTGTGCATATACATCTTTCTGTTGGCTTATGAAAAATTCTACGTCACAAATTCTGCTTTGGCTCAGGTGATACAGCTTGTGATACGGTCACCAGTTAAGATATTCAGAGCAATGGTAAAGTATTTCTGACTCCTTTTTGCTTTCCCCATCAAATATGGTTGTTTAACATAATGTGCCTCAGCTGTATCTTTTGAAAACTAAACTCAGGACTTGGCATTTAATGACGTTGTACAAAACCAAGAATTTTTACTTTTCTTTTCCTGGATGACCAGACTTGCACTAATTCTGAATGTTGTTTGGCTCAGACTTCTATTAAGTCTGCAGTTATAGGACTTAATAGGAAAAGTGCTTTAATCAGAAAAAACATATCACTCGGTAAAAGAGGAAAACCAGAACACAGTTAAATGACCCTTAGCTGTAGCTGGCAATCCTGTTTGTGTACACTAGAAAAGGGCTGGGAGCTGAGCAGTGGTGAAACATCAAGCTTCAAGGCAAATGAAGAAAGACTTCTCCTGTAGCTTACACCTTCAGTCCTTTTATTCTTGTTCAGTACACACATTTTCTTGGATAAAAGCTTTTCTAGTTGAATAAATGAGAAGAATGGCTGCATCATGTAAAGAGCTGTGGAAGTTATTGTAGAATGTACAAAAAAAGTCCATATTTCGCTCTTCCCTCAAACAGATGATAATCCAAAGATTTCTTCTAGAGACATAAATCCATGGGATTGATTGTTAGGGGAGTACACAGATATTAATGAGTCAGTAGTGAAATGTTTTGTATTAATTGCACCGTTTGTCTTAAAGGAAACATTTGAAAAGCTGGTTAATATATGACTTAAATTTTAATAGAAAAAATATCGATAGTCAAGAATAATGGCTAGATGAAAATAGAAACACACACATTTCCACATGCTGCTAACCACTTCACATTGAAGGCTGCGAGTTGCTGTGTGACATCTGAGGGGTCTATAAATGTTAAATGCTTTCTACAAAATTTATTACAAGTTTACAGAAGTTAACTTTTTAATGAAGAAAATATTAGGGAAAGCTTCTTTGATCTGTGAAAATGTGGGCAAAACAGACAACAGCTTTTTGTTCTGCCCTCACATATCCATGCCCTGTGATGAGCACCGTGTAGATTAGCATGTCTAATACATATTTGCATTCTGGTGCTAGTGTCGTCACAGCTGCCTGGAGGATCCATACTCCACTACTGAGAGATATCTGCCTTAAATTCATGGCTATTACCTGTTTTTACAAGTAACAGTAAATAACAGTTTTTATTTCTTTACATTTCAGTCACATATAGTTGGGCAATGATGTGATATACCCAAGAAAATGAGGAAAGGAAGGGGCAGGTTTAGAAAGCAAAGGTGCTGATGAAAAGTGAGTGCATTCTTACGTGTTAGGCTACAAATGTCACTTTAAAATTGAATTTGCTGCAGTGTCCTCAGAGAAGGGGGAAAAACTATATCTTTCGTTGTTTTTAGGGTGACATCTGGACTTGTGGATGATTTCACCCCTTGAAAATTACCTCAAATTTCTAACCAGAATGCTGTAAACAGCAAAATAATTTATTTTATTTGTTTATTGTTTTTCATTGTCCGTTTCAATTTCTTTGATTGATCTTTATAAGTAATTCAATCTTGTCACCTCAGAGAGGAATAAAAAAAGTTGCTCTATGCTTCATTTTGGTGGGACAAATCAATAATGTATTTTGCATGAAGTTTTCTTTAGATAACCATGGGAGGTGTATTTTTGCGTATTATTATTATTATCCTTAATGACTCTTGTCCTTGTGGCCATCGTAGTTGCCAAGTTCACACAGACTAAGTTCTACTTAAAAATCTACATAAACCTTCATGTCTACTATTTGGCTGGCTCAAGGGGTCCCTGCAGAATCTATTCCAGACAGACTGTATCACACCATCAAAGAGATGAGTGACTTCCCTAGAGAGTACAATGGACTATATGCATGTAGGGGTGTAAGCAAGATTTAAGCAGTCTGAATCTGGCCTTGTTTGTTTGGTTACTAGAGGTGATGATCAATGTTGTTCATGCAGTTCCTGAAAAAAAATAGTCACTGCAAAAAGGTCACTTAGTAGTGTGTTACTTTTGTCTAATGTTCACGATGTTTTTTTCAGGTGGCAATGTGTCTCATGACTGTGGAAAAGACAAAAGAATATAAATGAGTGTTGCCAAACAGACTGACATTTAAAGTAGGTAACATCTTCACACCTTCTGTGTGCTATGGCATCTCTCCATAGCTATCCTAACTTCCGTTAAATGCCAACAAGCAGGACTTTGGGACCAGTTTTGTTTTGTTTTGTTTTTTTTCACTTGCAGCAGTGGCAGAGAAATCAGACAATACACTTCTCATTTCTGCATATCTGGACAAAAGAAGAAGTGGAAAAAACCGAAACCTTATCAGTATTTGGAAAAGATGAATTTGCAGAAGGAAAAGCAGTTCAATTTTTTACTCTTGCTATGCTGTGTTTTCTTCAAGCATTTCCAAGTGATCATAATACTTTTGTGGTATATCAGTTACAAATATACTTTTTCCTTTCCATAAAGGTAGAAGTTTGATGTTAACCTGGATTTTTAAGTGTTTCAGTTCCTTTAAATCTCTGTCTTTGCTACTGAAGAACTACATTAGTCTTGTCAGTATGCTGACAACTGTAGGCAGAAACTCATTGGTAATGTTTAACAACAATTTTATTAAGCCAAATACTTTATAGAGAGTACCTACTGGATTTATGTGCAGTTATATGGGTAGTTATACCAGTTCTTCCTGTATGAACTTTCCACAGTGTACAGACACATATT
>VZTO01005772.1:5071-16005 GCA_013400615.1 Syrrhaptes paradoxus | reverse complement strand
CCAGCTCCTTGTCACTTGTAAACTTGCTGCCCCAGGGCCCCATTTCCAGAGGGAACAGAAATTTAGAAGCCCATAAACTTCAAACAGACTGAAAACTACTGCTGGGGGCTATAGCAGGGCTTGATCTCAGGGAGGTGCTGAAGGCTACAGCTGAAAACTGAGGCCAGAAGGAAGCACTGTGCTCAGGTCAGACTTCCAGCAGGTCCTTACATAGCTCCCACTCATCTGCTACCGCTGGGCAAACAATCCAGGCAGGACAGTTACAGGCTTGTTTTTATTAAAAGACATCTTCAGAAAAGATATTTTAGTACAAAAAAAAAAAAGTTTAAAATACACAAACTACAGCTGCTTTTTTTTTTTTTCTCCAGCATCACCAGTTATAAATTACACCACATTGTTATTAACACTGCATTTAAATATGGAAACAAATTAAAACAGGAAATTCACTGACAAGATCCAACATCCTACAAACGACTATTTACAATAACGTAGCAGCTAGGAGCTCTAGCACAGCAGTCAATATGACTTGAATAGGGCAGGATGCTTGGGAAGCCCCAAGATGCCAGCTTGGCCCGTAACACTTTTTGGGGACCTGTTTTCCCCACCCCTCCCCAGACACCCCCCCAAAGGCAGAGGCGATGCTGCACAGGGTATGCACCTGACAAGGCGGTGCGGCTGGTGCAGACAAACCCTCTGGTCCCCTGGCCCTTTAGAGCCAGTTTTGGGGCACGCATGGGGACGGTGTGCTCTGCAAAGTATGGGGAGTTTTTTGGAGAAGGCAGCCCTGCAGGCTTCGGGGGGATTTACAGCTGACAGCAGGGCTGGTCCTGCCCTGGGACAGTCACTGCTCTGTACCTGGGCTGTCCTAGTGCCCGTCCTGACCACCCCCACCAGCACTGGTAGGCTCCAGGTAGAGCTTGAGACTCAGCCCTCCAGGATCAGGCCCTCGTGACACCGGCTGCAGGATCCCACCCGTCGTCTCCTGGGGCTGGAAACGGTTTCCCCAGCTCCTGGCAAACTCCAGCCCAGCCAGAAATTCAGGGTTTCGAAGCCATGGGGACCAGGGAAGCCAAGCGAGCCCAAGGTCCCCTTCTGCACAAGGTGTCCTGCAGCCCTCCCACCAACACCCAGCGGGGTGAGGTCACCGGAGGGGGGGCTGCGCAGACGGAGCTGGCCGAGGCTCACCGCCCCGCGGCACCGGTGGCAGGCGGAGGCTCTTTTCCAGGAGGGTACATCATTTGGGAACAGCGAGAGACAGGACACAGCAAGGCTCCGTACTCAACGCTTGGGTCCAGGGTAGCGAAAACACTTCACGTGCTCCCTTTCCCCCCAGCCCCAGCTCATCAAAACCAGCACAGAAGCATTCAGACACGTCAGAAAACACCAAACAACTTGAACTTGCCACAGCAGCATGTGGCAGGTTGGAAGACCCCCTGTGCATGCACCGGAGGGGAGATCTCCCTGCTTCTGGCTCCTCTTCTGCTTTGGGAGCTCCCATCCAGGGGTTTCCACAGTGTGGAGCTGTTTTACATACAGCAAAGAGCCGTGTCACGCCACTGAAGGGCTGCTAACCGAGAGACACGCTCCTCGGGGGACTTGGCGGGGAGGGTGGGTTCGTTTTCTGTAAACAACGAGTGATGGAGCTCAGGTCTGTGCTCCGCAGAGAAGGTCAAGTCTCAAGCGGCAGCTTTAGGCTTCCGCTTCCAGTGCTGCAGGTTGGATTTTCATGGTGGTTGACTTCAGCGGGTAGTACCGGCCTTTCCATGTCTTCCAGAAGATGCCCTGCTTGCGCTCGTGCCTCTGGCGAGGGATGGAGCGGAAATACTTCCCGTTGAGGTTGGCATGGCCACAGGTGCTGAACCACCAGCCACCTACCAAGGCAACGTGGAGGCAGATGTAACCCACAGCACTTCCAGACACAAAACAAATACAGGCTCAGGGCAGCTGCTGCCCCATTTCCCCCACTTTTCTCAGGCTTTGAGACCTTATACGACCCCCTTGCACACCCTTGAGAAGTCCCACGCACTGGGAAACCTTTGCACAGATCTCCTAGGACTTCAGGATGCATCTGCAAATCCCCGCTGCTCTTTGTTGCATGCAACAACCCCTCAAAC
Source organism: Syrrhaptes paradoxus (assembly GCA_013400615.1). Lineage (NCBI taxonomy): Eukaryota > Metazoa > Chordata > Aves > Pterocliformes > Pteroclidae > Syrrhaptes > Syrrhaptes paradoxus. The sequence continues at coordinate 13,891 of VZTO01005772.1, read as the reverse complement.
CCTTCAGCAGCCCCAGCTCAGGCCTGGGGACTGGCCTCTGCTTCGCTTGAAAGGTTTCCAAGCAAGGTGGCAGCTAGCAAGGCTGTTGGGAAGACACGTGCTTGGGCCAAGAGCACAATCACGAACACCTCCTGGTCTCAGCTTCCCTCCTCATTCCCCGCACGGCTCCTCCCAAGGATGCACCAAGGAGCTCTAGTCCCCCAGGGTCCCCGTCCCACCACCGGCCAGCGGAGGGCTGAAGGGAAAGCACGTGCCCCTGGGAAGGAAGCGCTCGTACTGACCTGAGAGGTGTTTGGCACAGTTTGTGTCGGCTTTGAGGTCGTGGTCACGGTCCCGGGTGGAGAAGGGCAGCTGCCTGAAGTCCCCGATGGCGTTTTCCAGCTCTCCAGACAGAGGCCCCAGCAGGTTGAGCGTGTAGGCTGTGCTCTCACCACCGAGGCTGAAGACAAACTGAACCACCTGGGAATTTCCCTCCCAGTCTTCCAGCTCGATCAGGAGATGGTGTCTTCCCTCTTGGACAAGGTGATGGATCTTCTCCAGGCCCAGCCAGAAGTCACCTGAAACAAGACACGTTGGCTGCAGGGACACAGACATGTCCCATCCCTGGAGGGGTTCAAGGCCAGGCTGGATGAGGCTTTGGGCAACCTGGGCTAGTGGGAGGTGTCCCTGCCCATGGCAGGGGGTGGCACTGGGGGGGCTTTAAGGTCCCTTCCCACCCAAACCCTTCTGGGATTCTGTGATGCTGTGCAGAGCTGACATGTGACAAACAGGGACAACACAGGACACTGCAGCACTTCAATCGTGTCTGGCGCGTGCAGGGCAAGTCAGAAAGACCCAGGACTCTCGTGCTGCAAGCAGTGTCCCCCCTTCCTCAGCCCAGCACTGTGCTCTGGCACCTGGAGGTCTCCAGGGACAGCGAGAGGGAACGTTCACGCTACGGGATCACTTCTCCCATGGTAAGAAGATATCCACCATCATCCACCTACCATGGAGGTCTCCAAAGCCATTCTTGTAGGCATCCCAAAGCTGGTCAAAGTCCACAGAGCCGTCCGTGCGCCTCTGGATCACTGTCCAGCCACCATCTGCGGGCAGGGAAAACACCGTCACTTGGGTTTGCAAGACCACCGTACGAAGCACCGCGGGACATCTCCAGCGCTTTACCTGCCGTCATGTCACAGTAGACTTTGAAGGGCTGAGACCCTGCAGGCTGCACCTGGAAAACGCCGCTGCTCTGCTGCCCGGTCAGGAAGAGCTGGTGGCAATCCTCCGGGAGCTCTGCAAGGGAAGGAAAGAGCCGCTGAGAAGACGGCCCCGAGCCCTGATTCCTCAGCAGGTTGCTTCTACCATGGCCCCGGCACTTGCAGCCCTGGCCACCAGCCCGGCCAGCTGTGCGCAGCGGTGGCTGCGGCTCCGGACACGTGCTGAAGACGACGACCCCTGACTCCAGCATCTTTAAACGCTGTGACCCCGTATCTTCCCATTTATCCAAACACAGCTCCCTGGGCGCCCGGCCAAGGCAGAAGCCAGGCGTCAGGCCAGGCTGGAGTGACCGAGTCAGCTCCCTGCTGAAGAGCCCACGTTACCATTGCACCATTGGATTTCTTCTACGGCTTTCACCTTTAGTGCCGAAATCAGGCTTGAAGATGGCCACAGCCTTTGCAGAGCCTGGCAGAGCACTGCTCAAAGCTCTGTGCGAAACTAGACCCTAAAACCAGTGTTAGTTCCAGTATCTCATGGGATTGTTTCCGAGGAATTTTAATCTCATCTTCCAAAAGAGCTAGGGTGACTTTAAGGGTTTTATTCCCTCGGAAAACTGTTGCCACGGAAGTATCCACCTGGTCTCTACTACAAAGACAGAATAATCTCAGCTCATAAATTCTGCCAGCAATGAAAGCCAAGTTCACTACAGATTACAAACACATGGGATGAGCGGAGAGACTGGGCGGATATAACGCTGACGCCAGATGAATCCAGGTGCCAAAATTTGCCAAAGTGTGCAAATGAGGTGGGGGAGAGACAGGAGGAGGAGCAGTTTTGTGAGGTCTCAGTGCGACTCGACGGTGAAGCCGGTCAGTGATCAGGACGTGTTACATGACACGTACATTTACACGCACAGGGAGCACAGCTCCTGGCGAGGAGACACCCGAGGAGCCTGCAGCAGGCAGGACCAGCCCGTCCTGGCCAAGGGGAACGCTACGGCCAAGCATCCCCATCACCCCCCAGGCTGGAGCAGTCTCAAAGGGCCTCCGGGGCAGAGAACCCCCAAGTCCTGACACCAGGATGGCTCTCGAGCATCCCGCGCACGAGCTCTCGCTCCCGGTGACAGTGGTGGCCCCGGCCAGCCATCCCCGCCGCGCAGCCGGCCACCAGCAGGCACGAGGCCAGGCTGGGGTGACCCTTTTGCCCAAGACACAGCAACCGGGGCAGGGAAGGGGTGGGGGGACCGCAGGGAGCCCCAGCTCATTGCACGAGTGGATTTCCCAAGGGTGAAGCCACCCCCCAGCTTGTCCCCCCCACCCCTGGCTGCTCCCGCAGCCCCACACCAGCCAGACCCCCGCCGCTCCTTCTGCCCCTGCGGGGACTTTGCCCAGCGCTGCCAGCAAAGCACCGTTTCAACAACACCGACAAAAGTCCATCTGGGAACAGAACCTGCTGCACTGGGGGACAGACGGGGCCGGGGGGGGGGAACCCTGTTACAAAACCCGAGTCAAAAGGCCGCAGGAGGATGTGTCGAGACTTCAGCCCCTGGGGTGTCAGCGCAGTCAAGGGGCCCTTTGTCAGCCGGGACAGGTGCCCCCGTCACCCCCAGACAAAAGGGGTCTGTTCCCCCCGCGCCGGGGTGGGGTGGGTGTCGGTGGCTCACAGCTGCTGCCAGCCCCACCCCAGGACAGACCCCATGAAGCCTAAAGACAAGAGACGAGCCCCGGGCTGTGCTGGGGTGCTGCCCCCCCCAGAGCCCCCTGTGGGGTTCCCCTTGTGGTACCCCCCCACGGGGTCAGGCGTAATGCCATGAGCTGGGGGACAGCAGGGAGAGGGGACGAAAACGGGGCTTTTGAGCTGCCGGGGGCAAAAAAACAGCCCCCGTGGGGCATCACCTCCCGCTGCCATCCTCGCTGGGCACTTGGGGAGCCCCGGTGCGGTGTCGGGGTGACGAGTGGAGCCACAGCTGGAGGAATGGGCAGCACAGGGGGACCCGGGGGACAGCAATGTGACACCTGCCATCACCTTTCATCCGCTTCCCTCCCCCTAGATCCCCTTCAGGAACTTTCCTCTCCTTGGCACAGGCAGCCCCCGGGACAGCCCAGCACCCCAAACAGCCACCGCACCCCCCCCCGGACAGCCACCGCACCCCCGGGACAGCCCCACACCCCAAAGAGCCACCGCATCNACAAGTGGGTGGCCCTAAGCCCCCACCCCCCCAAGCCCGGGCACACATGGATCGAGCAACGGTTCTGCACGAAGGAATGGAAACCACAGCAAGCCACCAGCACTGCAGGGAGGCCAAGGGCACCCCCGGTATCCCCACTTTCTGGGTGGATGCAGCCAGGGAAGCCAAACGGGGCTGGGGGAAGGAAACCCACCCCCTGCCCCCTGCTCCAGCTCACAAGCACGGTGCAGGGGGTGCGGAGGCTGCTGGGCTCGCCCGGCCCCGCATTGCTCCTCTCCCAGCATCGGTGGGACGCTGCCTGGGCTCGGCACGCACAAGTCAACCCCCATCCCTGTCTGGATTTTTTCCTGGGCTCTGGCCACGCTCCCCGTGCTCTGATCTCTTCCGCTCTCCTGCTGCAACGGGGACTTTCAAGCAGCTGAATGAGATGCAGCTGCTTGAACAGCCTCAGCTCGATCTTTTTGTTTGAGGAACACGCTCGTTAGTTCCAGTTCATGTTGCACATCCGTATGGCACCAGCAGAACAACAAGACCTCCTGGCTGCTCTGGATGTTTTTCTTTCCCTCCCCCTTTATTTAGCCAAACAAGACGGAAGGATCAAGGCTGGCTGGGGCTGCCCCAGGCATGGCACCCTGTTTACCCAACAGGATCTCCAGGCATGACGGGAGGTCACCAACCTGGGATAAACACCCTTCCCCGCAGATGGCGGGGCGTGCCTGGAGCTGTTTGCATCGCCTCCCCCTCTCCAACCCAACCCAACTATTTTGGAGTCCCAGCGCCCCGGGGAGAGAGGGAGCAGGGCTCCACCTTTCCCCTACTCGGCTGGCTGCCAGAGCGCACAGGCTCTGCCTAAAGACGTGATCCTCTTTCTGCAAGCGATTAAACCTTCTCACTCTCCAGGCTGCTTCAAGCCTTCAACTTTCACATGCTTGGCCCCGTGCCATCTCTGGCCTGAAAAGACTTGTGTTCCCTGGATGCGAATAAAAGGGTCTTTTCTGCAAGGGGGCTGCTGCTGGAGTTCATCACCGCTCCCCGCGGCGGTGCCGGCACCGGGGCTCTGCCTGACAATGGGCAGGGACCCGCCGCCACCAACCATCTCTGAAAGCGGCCACAAGCCTCCGCAGGCAGAGGGCACGGGGCTGGCCCACCAGATATTGTGGGCTTGCAGACTGGCCAGGAAAATCACTCAGCTTGCCTAATGAGAGGAAGCCAGTTGGTTTTCTGTTAGCGATACCAACAGGAGCAGGGGCAGCTCACAGCCTGGCCAGGCGCGAGGGAGTCGGGATGCCCAGGGTGCAGGGGATGCTCAGGGTCCTGCCCATGGGGGACAGTGTGGCACAAGAAGGGTTATCGCACCCCCGGAGGCCTCCCCCAACGCTACACAAGGGTTCCTGCACCCAGCACCCATTAGCCACCAGCACAGCCCACAGCTGCCACAGGTAGCAAAGATCCAAACCCATCTCCTCGCGTCCCACTTTCAGCATAACCTGAGACTGGAGCAGGGGGTGGACTAGTTGGTTGGACGAGGTGACCTTTAGAGGTCCCTTCCGGCCCGAATGATTCTGTGACACAGAAGCTGTGGATGCCCCATCCCTGGAGGGGTTCAAGGCCAGGCTGGATGAGGCTTTGGGCAACCTGGGCTAGTGGGAGGGGTCCCTGCCCATGGCAGGGGGTGGCACTGGGGGGGCTTTAAGGTCCCTTCCAACCCAAACCCTTCTGTGATTCTATGATTCCATGACATGCTACTGAGAGCAAGTCACAAAGAGTTGGGAAAAGACGGGGGGAAGGAGGTTTTGAGACAGTTTTCTGGCTCACTAGTGCTGCTCTGACCAAGAGAAACCTCACGAAGCCCCGCTGCAGGCTGGCCAGCTGAGCACCAGGACTTTGGAGCCCCATGGCCCATCTCTCTCCTTGTCCACATCGATTCTGCAGCTCTTTATTCTGCCCGCCCAGCTCTCCAGCACGCTGGTGACAGCTCTGGGCTCCACATACAAATTACTTTGTGTTTTCCCACAGCTCTGTCTGTGTTAAGCCCCAGGCAGGATTTCTCCACACATCCTCGCCCTGCCTGCTTTCTGTTTGGCTCGCGCTGGACATCCCCCGACAGCTGCACAGACAGAGCCAGCACCGTGACTGAGCTGACATAACATGAGAGCAGCTGCTCCCGGCCAGCAAACCCTGTGGGGACACCAGTTCCTGTCCAGGAGGGAGGCTGCAGGGCGCGGCGCAGCTGGGGACACCCGCTCTGCTGCCCTTTGCTCCACAGGAGCTCCTCCAGCCCCTTGCCAGCACAGAGGATGCTCCAGGCAGAGCCAGAAGCTCCAGATGCAGCATCCACTCACCCGCTCCGTGCGCATCTCCCGGGGCTGCGAGTGGCTGGTGCCTGCACTGCCCGGGTGTTTGCTGCAGCTCAGCACCTTCCAGTAAGGATAGTGTGAGCTAAGGCGCTTGTCTTTCATGTACGAGCCCTAAATATGAGCCAAGGGAGGTGGACACACAAGGACATAGCTCTCCTCTCATGGTCCAGGGCTCCCTAACCCTCCCCTCCACCAGCAGACAGATGGAGAAGCAAACCCTGCCTGGTAAAGTCAGAGCAAATGAACAGAGTTAACTCCAAGGAGCAGAGATCTCCTTTCCTGCCTCCATTCACCCCCCACCTGCCAATCCTCCTGGACAAATACCTGCTGGCAGTGTTTGTCCACTCCCCACTGCACTCTCAGTATCAGGCAGAAAAGTTCCTTTTAAATCCTTAAATTCCTGCTGGACTAGTACTGATCCAGAAGGCTAGGATCCTGCCCAGGCTCCAGATCCCCCGAGTCTGGCCAAACTCCCAAGCTCTGGTTTAGTGAGCAAATCCCACATCCTGACTCGGGACAACTGAACCCTTTGTTTCCAAACGGCTGCAACTGCTGCAGGTTTGCTGGGGTGCAGGAGCGGGGCAGCAGGGGCAGATACTCACTCTGCGTTGGCGTGGGCTCCCCACTCGCATTCTGGCTCTGGTTGGTGAGGCTGAAGCTCTTCAGGTTTATCTTCCACTTCGGAGACTGTGTTTTGTTGTCCTTCAGGTGTAAGGGGATCAGCAGATTGACCTAAAAAACCCCACACAAGTCAGAACAGCTCATTTTCGGCACTGTTACTCAGAGCAGCTGCTCGGCCAAGGCGCCAGCCGCTCCCCGGTGACCAGAGCTGGGGCTGAACTTGCCCAGAAAGCTCAAGAACAGGAGATACCTGAGGCTGTCAAAGCCACAAATGACTGAGGTTTTTCCCACCCATGCTAATGAGTTTGTTCTGCAGATAAACTCAAAGGAAGAGCCCACAGAGGCTGTTTCCACACACCAGTTCCTCCTATTGCTCTGTGCAAACGCTCACGGAGCTTGCGGTTCGCTCCCCTCGCACCAACACTGCAGCACAAGGACCGGGGCCATGGCCTTTGTCAGGTCCCCACGGCCAGGGAGCAGTGTCACAGCCTGTTCTCCTGCCACCAGAGCTCTGTGCCAGGGGGGCTGCCAGGGGGGCTGCCAGGGCCGTTCATGGGGTGTTCTCTGCAGCCCCAGCCAGACTGTGGTCCCCTGGGCGCAGAGCGGGGGGAGCTCACCTTGCTCTGCAGGCTCTTAATCTGCAGGTTCTGCTTGTCCAGCTTGTACTGCTGCTGCTTGATCTTCTGCAAGAGCTCCTCGATTCTCAGGTTCTGTGCATCCATCAGGGACTGTGGTGGAAAGAGCCGGGTGAACCCCACAGCCCTGGGAAGCCCCAGCCCGCACTGCACGGACCCAGGTGGGCCAGTCCCCCCGGGTGCTCCTGGTGACCCCAGGACCATCAGGTCCCCCCAACGCTCTCCTGAGGCCAATCCACACTCACTGCTCTCAGTGCCAGGGGAGGGCCGGGTCCCCCACCCCTCTGGGCTGCCCTGCATGTCCCAGGGGGGCTGCTCCCCACAGCCACCCCCTCCCAGCTGCACGGGGCCCTGCAGGAGGGTCGGTTCCCCATCGATATTCCTGCAGCCACCCCCGGGAGGGCAGGGGCCCCGCCCCATCCCCCTTCCCCGTTTCCACCCGGGCTGGTCTCCGTGCCCCGGGGGGATCTAAGTCCTTCCCCTCACCCCTTGGGTCGCTCCTGGTGCTGGGGCGGGTCAGGTCCCCCGCATGTCCCCGGGTTGCTCCCAGTGCCCCCCCGGCTACCCCCCGCTTCCCCGGAGCTGCTCCCCCAGGTCGCTGCAGGTGCTGCGGTGGTTCGAGTCCCCCCCATCTCCCCGGGTCTCTCCCAGTGCCCCCGGGCAGGTCGGGTCCCACATCTCCCCCGGGGCCGCTCCCGGTACTCGGCCAGGTCGGGTCCCCACCCGCTCCGCCGGGGCCGCTCCCCCCGGTCGCTCCCGGTACTCGAGCAGATCAGGTCCCCTCCATCCCTCCGGGTCTCTCCCAGTGCCCCCCGGCTCCCCCCTCTCCCCCGGGGCCGCTCCCCCAGGTCGCTCCCGATGCTGGAGTGGGTCGGGTCCCCTCCATCTCCCGGGGTCTCTCCCAGTGCCCCCAGACAGGTCGGGTCACCCCATCTTCCCCGGCGCCTGTCCCCCAGGTTCCTCCCGGTGCCAGGGCGGGTCGGGTCCCCCCGCTCCCTCGGGGCCGCTCCCCCCGGTCGCTGCCGGTGCTGCGGTGGGTCGGGTCTCCCCCATCTCCAGGACCGCTCCCAGTGTCCCCGGACAGGTCGGGTTTTCCCCATCTGCCCCGGGGCCGCTCCCCCCGGTCGCTCCTGGTGCTGGAGTGGGTCGGGTCCCCCCCTACTCCCCCGGGGCCGCTCCCCCCGGTCGCTCCCGGTGCCGGGGTGGGTCGGGTCTCCCCCACCTCCACGACCCCTCCCACTGTCCCCGGACAGGTCGGGTTTTCCCCATCTTCCCCGGGGCCGCTCCTCCCGGTCGCTCCCGGTGCCGGATCCCCCCCCGCGCTGCGGGGCCGCTCACCTGCAGCGCTCCCAGGTCCTTGGCGCTCTGGTTCTCGGCCGGTCGCGCCTGCAGCGCCAGCCTCACGCGTCCCTCCAGCTGCTCCAGCCGCCCCTGGATCTGCGCTTTGTCGGCCGCCACCTCCTCCAGGCGCTGCCGCAGAGCCTCGGAGAGGTTGAGCAGCTGCCGGCCGCGGCCCTCCAGCTCCCGCACGCTGGCCCGCAGCCGCTCCCCGCGCTCCTGCGCCTCCCGCGCCTGCCGCAGCAGCCGCCCCATGGAGCTGTTGTGGGCGCTCAGGCGGCTGCCGAGCTCCCGCATCTGCCCCTTGGTGCGGTCCACGTGCTCCTTCAGGCCGTGCCCCAGCTGCAGCAGCCCGTGGGCCAGCACGTTCACCTCGTCCCAGGAGGCGAACTGCGCCCGCCGCTCCTTGGGGCTGCCCCCCGCCGCCCCCCGCCGCTCGGCCCCGGGTGCGGGTCCCGCCGCCGCCGCGGCGCACAGCAGC
>VZTO01005769.1:0-12062 GCA_013400615.1 Syrrhaptes paradoxus | reverse complement strand
TCACATGGGCCCTTTCTCTCTTTCTCACCTGGCAGTGACCACAAGAAGGTGCCTCGGTGATGAGCTCACACCATCCACTCACGCTTTATATGGGTACCTTTGGCAGGATCAATCCCATCCATCACAGTCACAGCAGAGTGCATCCTTCAGTCCCACCAGAATACAGATACAGAGGGCTTGTTCAAGAGCTTTTTTGACTCCCACCTTCCAATGTAGGAGTCATTACTTGACTGTCAGTGAGTACACTGCCCTGTGCCCATCGATCTCATCTTACTCGTCCTTACATACCAAACCTACTATCTGACCACAGCATGAGCCACGTTTCCATTCTGCCTAACAGCTTACAATTTCTCTCTGGAGCTCCTTTTCCCTGGCTGACACTTAGGTAGAGAAAGAAAGTGCAACCAAAGCCCTTTAAGGAGCATCCCTGTCCTCCTTCAAATTCTTCATAAAAATTAATCTTCTGTGGTCTTCTGCAAAACAACACCTTTCCACTAATTAGGCCCCCAGTAACTCGTGACTCCTGACTTATTAATACAATTCTTCCCCCATCACGCCCTCCAAACAAGAAGCTCCCTTGTCACTGGGCTTCCCAAAGCCACTGAGGAAATGCATTTTATCTACCTGTTGAATCCTTCCACAATTCTAAACTTGAAGCTCTCTGCTTGTTTTAAACCTTATTAGTACGTACAACCTACATGATTGTAAGAGCCTCTATCCAATGACTACTGTCATGCATGTAATTACAAATAGCTGTTGCAACCTACTGCTCCTGGGTTACAAAACAAATTTGTCTTTAAAGAGAAGATTACAGTATCTCTCAATCCTCCCTATAAACCCAGAGAATTTATCATGGACTAAGAATATTTTGTTAAGAGTGTTAGCAAACCATGCCTAGTGTAGCCACCTCCTTTGAGGATTTTCCTGCAACTTCAGTAATCCTTTTAAAAAACTCCTTTCAGAGCTAAAATTGTTTGCAGAGATCTTTCCTTTCACATGAAACAAAGGGCTAAGCACCAATTTAGTTCACTAAAGCTTAAACATTAAGTTAAGGTGACTAATTTAGCACTATACCTACCTCCAAAGTGTCTTTCAGACCTCAGCTACCTAATTCTGAAGGGACCGATCTTTCTCCATTGACTAGAAGAAAATTGCACCACCAATGCAGGTACTTCAAAGTGTGTGAAAGTAGGTAAGCTGAATATATACCCCATGTCTGCAGTGTGAAGCTTGGAAACCCAAAGCCTATGTGTTTCACAAATAAGAGAAAAAAATCTCAGCATTAACAATTTTTTTAAATCCTTTCATTTTAAAGGTGGTGTTAACAGTTTCAGATCCTCCTCCACAGTTACCAATCCACCACACTGTGGACAAAGATAATAAGGCACGGTGCTTTTGCAAAAAGTGTGATGGGATAATTTATGTCTAAGGAGACATGCTGAACACACGTTCCTTCTGTGTTACCGCAATTTAGCAAGTTAAGGCAGATGAAGAATAGAGGTTGTGAGAGTTTCTTGTGTCTTATGTGAAGCTGAGCTCATTGACATGCCTGAAAAGTCCCAGTTTCTAAGCAGAATTGTAGCCTGGGCTTGTTATTTGTTTATATTGCACAGGATTGTGAGTGTTACCACCAATTGAGCCCTCTGGCCTATTCTTTTTTTTTTCCTGTATTTAGTTTTATCACACACAGAGAGTAGCTGCTGACCTCATTTGGACTACACTTTCCTCTCAGTTGACTTGGAAGAAAAACAGGATCAGCATCAATGGACAAATTTACTAGTATTCACCCAAGCATTACAAAGGTAAAAGCTCATGATTCCCTGCCCTCACATTCATCAGAGCCAGAGACACACACAAAAGAAAGAGCAACGACACGCATCCAGCGATGGGAAACCTGCCACAGCGCCAGTTCAGTGCTTCTCAGGCACAGTACGCAGCACTTACATGGGCTGCTTAGTTTGACCCCTGGAAATCTGTTCATTGGTTGTAATCTTTATTTAGCATCCACAATCATTTCAAGGACCAAATTTTGCCCAGTGAGCAGCTAGTTTGGTTATGCCCACCTTTTCTTCCTAACTGGCAAGTGATTTGATACTTTGATAAAGACTGTCAATATTCAAACACATTTTTGATTTCAGAGGGGAGGGGAAAAATAGAAATATTTTAGAATATTTCTGTTTTTCAGAAAAAATATAAAGAAAGAAGAAAGAATAGAACAGAAAATAGAAAGTGCTGAGTCTGTTGCTTCAACACCCGTGTTTCTATTTTGGGGATTCTGCTTATCTGATTGAGGATTCAGAGCAGCTCCTTTTTTCATCTTTTCTTGCCTACTGCCAGTAGTGATAAAGGAATGAAGTGGTTTGGGGGGGTGGGGGTGGTGGGAAGGGAAGATTACCCTGCACTGTTGAGCACATAATTGACTTAACAGGAGAAAAAGCAGAAACTGACAACTAAAATTAGGTGTCCTGCTCAGAAGCAAAGTCTCTGATCTGTGTCACCCTGCAGAACGAGGGAATAGAGGTACCCAAATAACTCTGCAGCGTGCCACTCATTAAAAGCAACCATCCCAAAACAGATGGAGAAAGAAGAGGCAAAAAGAACAGTCAGAGCAGCTCAGGCTACAACAGAAGAGCCACTTCCATGACTTGCAAAAGAAGAGATCTCTTCTCCTCCCTCTCCCCAATAATAAAGTTTTTATAGGAGAAAAGAAGAAAATCAACTGGATATCGTGTGCCTGGGTGAGCTGATGAAGCTCCTGAAGGATCTGAACCAGCTGAAAAACTCCAGTGTTTTTTGGAAGGGCTGCGGAATTGAGCTGGACTACTTTCCAGGCAGCTCAGGTTCCTAACCGAGATGACTGTGTGGCCTCAAAAGGGTTTAAGCCAGCATGGTGGGGTGAAAGAGCACAAACAGCTTTTTTCTTGGTAGAGCTGGCTGAAACAATACATACTCTGTATAGAAAAAAGTTCTTTTTCTGCAGCTGGCAATGGCAATTTCAGGCAAGAAACAAAGGATGTGGGAGCTAATGGCAGAATACTGGTCCTGCAGATTTCAAGTTAAACTGTTTCTTAGCATGGCAATTTTAACTTCAGCTATTTAACATTGTTGCTAACACCTTGAAAAATTACATGCTACAAAACCTGCATTTTTTTTTCCTGACATCCTTTCAAATCAACATGCATTGAGTACTCTGTAACACTTCAGCAATGATCGGTCCTTCTGCAGCACACCTGTAGAAGCCACACACCCCAACTTCATTCAGAGACCCCACCACCACCGCACTTGTAGTACTAAATAACAGCACACATTCCTCATGCATTAACCGCCCAGTATGGTGTCCTTTTGTTTCTTTTTGCTTTACAATCCCACATACTTGACACAGCTGTTCAGCTGTACTGATGCACGGGATCCTGGAGCAGGGAAGAGGCTGTGGGATTGCTTGGCACTACACAGTGAGTGCTTGCCGACAGGCACAGTCCCGACGTGAGCCTTTCTAAGAATCACAGAATGGTTTGGGTTGGAAGGGACCTTAGAGATCATCTAGTTCCAACCCCTCTGCCATGGGCAGGGACACCCTCCACTAGCCCAGGTTGCTCAAAGCCTCATCCAGCCTGGCCTTGAACACCTCCAGGGATGGGGCATCCACAGCTTCTCTGGGCAACCTGTTCACCCTCATAGTAANTCTAAGAATCACAGAATGGTTTGGGTTGGAAGGGACCTTAGAGATCATCTAGTTCCAACCCCTCTGCCATGGGCAGGGACACCCTCCACTAGCCCAGGTTGCTCAAAGCCTCATCCAGCCTGGCCTTGAACACCTCCAGGGATGGGGCATCCACAGCTTCTCTGGGAAACCTGTTCACCCTCAAAGTAAATAATTTATTTCTAATATCTAGTCTAAATCTGCCCTCTTCCAGTTTAAATCCGTCGTCCTATCGCTAAATACCCTCGTAAAAAAAACCCTCCCCATCTCTCCTGTAGCCCCCTTCAGGTACTGGAAGGCTGCTAAGTCTCCCTGGAGCCTTCTCTTCTCCAGGCTGAACAACCCCAACTCTGTAGCATGAGCATGAACTCACGCTACAGCCTTGCACCTACAGCTTTCTGCTGTCTGGTTGCCACTGTATCTCAGGACATGGACCGACACACTGGGACTCCATTAATTAGAGATCTTTGATGTGATATGTCTGAAAAATCACGAGATCTGCCACTTGGTCCTGTTTGCCTCCTTGCCACTGTAATTTTCAAATCTAGCTTGTGACAAAGCACCAACTAGCAAATGCTGAGAAACATCATACTGTTACACACTACAATGCCATTCCTAACCCCACCCAGTGGAGCACCTGACAGAAATGCCCAGAAAAGCCATCAGTGTAGCTCTGAAAGCCCAGCACAGTGGGGATGATGAACCTGAGATGGGGCCTGCTGAGGTCACCTGTGGTTTCCCTGGGCTTGGTTTTGTCCATCTGGTGTCTTAAACTGGCAAAGCATTGATTTCATGATGATTGCCAGTATCAGAATGCAAGTCAGCTTTCAGATGGAAGGGAAATAAAACAGTAAAAACTACGGTGAAACTAGAACAGTTTTCCCTGAGGACAGACTCAGTCATGTTGTGTCATTTATATCGCTCTCTTCATGGTTTCATAGACATGAGAAGCAAAAGGAAAGGACAGGTCTTTGTTCCAAATCCACGGACAGATCTCAAATGAAATGCCTAAAATAAGACTACAGCACCCAGCAGAACGAACCATAAAAAGCATGCATGGGGGACGGTGTGTCCAGNTAAGACTACAGCACCCAGCAGAACCAACCATAAAAAGCACAGCTCTGCTCCTGCCCATTTCCAGTTGAAATCCTGACTCTGTTCCCAGCCCAGAGACCACAGGAATCACAAACAGCTGCTGTTGAGCTTCAACCCACTCAAGGGCCTAACCTAGCAAATTCTCCAGTTTATCAGTTTATCTCTTGATAGACAGCAAACCCCTGGGACCACACTCCTGGGATGTGGGACACTTGGGTCCCCTGCCTAACCCGCAGCTCCCACCTCCCAGCACAGGGCCCCGTTAGGGCTGTGAGCAGCTGCACAGGAAGATGGGCCACTGCACAGCCCCAAACTGCACCAAAGCCAGAATGAACACACTCAAACCTAACGTCAGTTTCCACGTGTGCATGTGTATTCCATATATTATAATTTTTCTAGATACGTCAAAACCATATTGCTTGGTCCTATCCTTTGGTGAAGCACATAATTGCAAAGGAGGTTTGTTGTTTTGGTTTTTTTTTACTTCTAGGTATCTTCATCTGTCTGTCACTGACTTTTTTTTGGACAGCATTTCTATAACACCATATAGTTGATGTGTACGACCAAGTGCTCACACGGGCCTCAAGAAACACTGTTTTATTCACTGATTGAGGAGACTTTACCTGACGTAAGCAAGGACAAGGCCCTACCTGTGTTCCAGATGCTAACACCTAAATTCTCTCCATCAGGAGAAGAAAGCAAATAATCCATCATCCTATGCTGCTCTCCATTGCACAGGAAGCTGGTTGTCCACCTAACCCTAATTACTTTTAAAGTCTTTCATCTGCCAATCTGACCTCTTAGGAAGCTCTTATCCTCAGAGCATTCCTTACCCATCTCCCTCCCCACGGCGACACAACACGCTACACCCGCGGCGTAGCATGTTAGGTCCCAAAGACCCTGGGACATTTCCTGTATCATTCTTTGATGAGAAAAATAGATTTATTGTCTCTTTTAAACTTAGTAATCAGACCAGGTACTAGGTCAGACCCAAACCTGTAGCAGCAACAAGACCATCTAAACTAGTGTCCAAGACAGCATCACTTTAACAAAGGGCATAATGCTGAGCATGGTGCAGCACTGGTCAGCGACTGGCTTGCAAATCAACCACAGGTCTGCAGATCAAATCTAACATTTTAATTATCTTGTATTTTGCATGCAATCACTACATCTCCTATAATCACCACCTGTAAAATTACTGTAGGAAGAGGGAGCCCTGCACTCTGGCAGTTCATTCTGCCTCCTTGGTATCACTCATGTCTTACATTCCTATTAAGCAGCCAGGTCTGACACCTGCCTCTTTAACCCGCTCCCACAGATAACCACATACATCTCATGTCAATGATTAACACTCCCCTCTCATGAAGCCGCACATCTTTGCGCTCCAGTGAGAATAACTGCTTATACTACTGCAAAAAATAAAACGTGTCATTCAATCCTTGTAATAAAAGCTTAAAATCCAACATGAAGTGATGTGGGTAAGTCGATATGAGCGAGTTGGACTCAAAGGCAGTTTAACACTATTAGCAGATCAAAGATGAGTAAATCGTCTCTCCTGGTTCACAATACCTTACCATCATCCTAATGTTCAGACTTCGACCAAGAATAACTTATTACACACTACCCAAATCCCCACAGTGATCATTCCTCTTTGTCTACTCTGCCCTCTTAATTCTGGCACATAAATTACACCAGCTTTGGTTGACAAGGGAAAATTCAATGCTGATGTGTAGAACAGTGTAAACAACCATATTTAATACCTATCAAAAAGCTTATTTCTTCAGTCTTCTTTACTGACAGGCAGACGCAACCTCATGAAGCAGTACAATATTCCAGGAGACATTTACCAGTGTACCACTATCCTACTCCAATGCGTTTGTACTTCCATCTTTTAACACAGTGCAGGTTTCTAACACGTGTAAACACAGCTATTCTGCCCTCCACCATAGACTTCCAACCCTAAATAACTGAGCTCCAGAGATGCATGTTTCTCCTAACTGCATCCTACTGTGAGGTACTAATATGAGCAAAGGAGAAACACAGAGGAAGCGTAGCTAACATTTTAAATTGATCTGACATTATTTAGTTAGAAAAGTTTTTCTTCCTATTTCTTCACTCTCTCAGGATAGTATGATGTATTTCTGGTCTTAAAAGTCTATTCATAGAATCATGAAGCATGACCTTCCTTCCTTCCACTAGAATAATATCTTCTTAAACAGAGCCTACACCATATTTTACCTTTCACAACTACTGCTAGAAGTGTTCTTGCTCTTTTCCCAGGAACAAGCAAGCCTCCGCTAGAGAGAATGCTTAAAGGTGCAAAGAAACCAGATGTCCTAGCCTCAAGGTGCTCCCGATTCCGGATGCAATGATAGGCACACTCAGTTCATGTAACTTTGTGATGCCACTTTGTGATGGTAGGTTTACTGAAACAACAAAAGCAAAGGACATTCACAAAGATAGGCGAGTATCCCCTTACAGGGAGGAAGTGCTGTACCAATCCATTTCAAGTCCTACACAGCTACTATTTACACAGACCTTTCTGTGAATACACTCTCATCGCCTGTAATTTATCAGCCTTGCCCAACCTACCCAAAAGGTGATCTAAGGGCTCATATGCCATTTCCATGGGAGATGGGACATTAAAATAAAATATATTCCAGCTTTTTGATTCCCATTGATTTTGTGGGTAATACAATAACCAGAATGAGATAGCTGAAACCAATAAAAACTGATTTATAACATTAAAGGCATTCTTTATAGCACTTATTTATGGTACATTACATCTGAAATCCAATTTCACAGGCTGCTGTTTGAAACTTTCTGTTCAATCATAAATACACTACATACAGCCTAGCTCAGTGCCACAGAGTCAGATTATACAAATGCCTGTGTTCCCAGAAGGAACTGCACTTCTGCTGCAATTGTGGTAAATGAGTTTGACAGTAATTTTCCCCAACCAACTTCCAACCAAAAAGTTCCAGTCAGCACTCAATAAATTCAGAATATACGGTTACTCCTTTAAGCACAATAAACATCTATTTATTCATACACTTCAGTTATTGAAAAGGCATTAACAGAAATCACAGAAAACGAACTTGGCATATGTTACATGATAAACTACTAAGTATATTTAAGCATGCTAGCAGGGGTACCGTTAGAAAAGCACACACAAGAAGGCATGTGTACCACTCCCTTTGATGGGGACAGGAACATTACAATTCTGCTAGTTTAACTTCCAACGGGTGAAAAGAAGGAGCCTCCTCAGTGCATTTCAAAGCTGCTCACTTCAAAGGAACAGACCACATTCGGGTCACTTACTATAATCATTGTCAAGAAAAGGGCAAAAAATGAGATCTGACTCTTACAGAGGCACTGTCATCTGAATCTGGAGCAAGTTCTTATTTATTTGAAAAGGCTTTTCCCTGAAAGTAAAATCACTGCAAACTACATTTGTCAGGCTTTATACAAATTTAAGTTGAAAGATGTTTTCTCCCTGTCTCTCACATGAAGGCAGACTTTATCTTTGTGTGATGTTTCCCTTCTCAGTTATAAGAGAGTATTTTTAAAGATGCAACTACACTGATGTGGTACAAAACAGAGTACCTGTAGTGCTACTGCTTAAAGATATAATGAAAAAAATTCCTATTGTGGCATATCACGTTTTGCTCCTCTAGAGACATTGCTCCGCAGAGAAATAGAGCAAGACAAAATTAAATCTCCAAACGTACAGGAATACTCTTGGTCTTTGGTTCCCCAGCTATAAAGCCACTGACTCCTGTTCGGAATAGAAAAGATATCAATATTGTAAAAGCACACAGGGGCTGGAGACTTGGTATACTCTTGGAGGTAGGGAGAGGAACACGAAAGGGGAACCTAAATTCCAGGTTGCCAGTTGAGAACAGACCTGACCTGACACGTGTATTTTATACCAACCGCTGCAAGAAGCAGAAGGGAGGGAAGGACAGTTTCAGTGAGGAAACTTGAGACTGCAAAGCATTAAGAATTTAATATCCAGTCCTTCACCTCCAGAACATCAATTCAAATACAACTCACGTCAGCGGTGACCCAAACTTATTAACTGGCCTGCATGTTGAAATGATATGATAGACTTAATTGGTTTCTAGTGTACCTGAGATAAAGCTGGCCACTACCTTTGACATTCATAGCAAACTATACAATGGATTGAAGACTACAGATGAGAAACACTCCCCCAGAATAGACTTCCCCCTCCAGTGCAAGTTGGTACAGTTCCTGGACGAAATACTCCCTCATACTCTAAACAAAAAGAACCTGCCTAACGTTAAAGAAATACAAAAAAATAAACTAATGAGAATTTGTTAGCTTGCGGCATGTATTTTTCCAAAGAGTAATTACTGTATAGCATGGATATTTATTTTATTAATTTTCTGTCATTGAAAGGAAGGTTTGGCCACTAAAAACATGTATAGAGCAAGACCACACAGCTGACTGACATGGACATGATGAACCATTTGACAGCTTGTATTCCTCTAAATTATAACCCAGCTCCTATAGCTGTGACATAGCGAACCCAAGGATGAAGAGAAGCAGAACAGAACTGCAGATCACATTATCCCAGTCCTGGTCACAGGCAGAGAAACTTTTTTCCGTTTTCCTTGACATCATTTAAAATTACTTGTATATGAGAAAATACATAACTGTGTACCACCTTCGAAGTCTTCTGCAGATTAAAGACAGGCACAGGTGCCTTGTGGAAAACACATTTATATACATTTCGTTGAAGTGAGAAGATACTATAGCCCTTCTTTTGAGTTTGAATGAAATATAATTCACTAGGCTTGCTCATAAACTGTCCACATCTGCATCAAGATTTCATTTCAAGACAAGGCACATCTAAGTACAGAAGTGTGCTGTATTGCCAAAAGAGATTCTAATTACATTTTCAGACCAAATCCCTTTGCATAGTCTTCTTACATAAAACGAGTAATACAGCTACAGAAACATTTTTTTCCATTTTTCAGCAATCCAGCATTTTGCTTACACTGCAGTTTAATTTGTACAAGAATTTGTGAAGAGTCTGCTCAGAATATTAAATCCAACATGCTAGCGACTTCACTTTCATGACCTTTCCCATGGAAAAACATCTCAAATCAATCCACGAAACAACCCATTTGAAAACCTAGAAATCCTGTCATCTATCTCAAGAAGAGATTAACAGGGCCAGCAAAATTTGCAAATTAAGGAAGAAAATTTCATTTATTCACTCAAGATTCAGAAAAGTCTGAGATCATTAGAAATACTTCATTCAGATCAATGTGCAATATTAAACATTACTGTATACAATGCATAATGCTTAGAAAACTACTTGAAACACTCATACTTCTGAATTCTTCGTTAAAGCACTCCAATGTTTAAAAAGTGAAATTTACAGTAGACAGTTCACTGACAATCCTTGCTTCATGCAAAGGTTCAGCTAAGAAGCTAGAATAAATTTGAAAATGAATTAAAATATTAAATCTTTTTTTATTTTATAGATTATAAACATACATTGAATTGCTTTGTTCAGTTCCAGTAAAGTATACTCTTTGAAAAAGAATATACAAGTGTCAGAGGGATCTAAAAATACAGTGAGAATGGTAAAGACATGAGAACATGTCTTTAAGCAGACAAATTACTAAAATGATAAATTATGCCTGCATTTGCATTTTCTTCCTATAAGACAAGATCGGTTTCAAAGGTTTAATTTAAGTCTGATTAAAGAAACTTTTCTTTCAGTTAAAATGTAATTCATGCCCACAACCTAAGCTGCCAGCTAGGCTGCTAAAAACACAAAATTACAAATCAACAATGTTATGTTGTTACCCTAATGTCTTTTGGGTTTTTTCTTTTAAATGAAATCCATAACTTCTTAGACCTGTAGAAAGTGACAAATACAATGCTGATGCAGGTGTAATGCTTCACATTGACACATACCTTTTCCCTGAATATCTGAGTAGGAAATTAATAGCATAACAGACACCAAAGTAAATACTTCATGAAATCTAGATCAATCTGGCTAACCAAAAAAAAAAAGCCAACAAAGAAACATGAAACAGATTCAGCAGCAGCAGGAATTCAAACTTCACTCTATGGGGTAGACCGACAGGTGTACAACAGGACACACTAAACCTCTTCAGCAAACACTTGGTCTCCAACACCAGGGTAGCTAAAAAATAAAAGTGTTTTCCCTGTTTATGTATTGTGTTCACTGTCCTCTTGTTTCAGAAAACTTACTAAAAAAAAGGCCAAAAAAAAAAAAAGGAAACATGTCTTGGGTTCTCAAATTCAGTTACTTCTGATGCGACCCCTCTCACGAATGGATTAAGCCTCACTTCAGAAACAGCGAGGTGGGTAACCAGACACACCATAGCTGTGCAACCTAGGATAGATGTTAAAGATATGCCATGTGCAAAGTCTGTATCTCTCCCAAGAGCAGGCAAGTCCAAGGACAAAAGAAGTGGGCTCGCTCCATGATTTATATCAAAGGATGGCACCTAAGTCTAAGAGTACATGACATAGAATCCCACCTGACATCGTAGATGTTTGAAGTCTCATCTATATCACAAAAGAACAGCCAGGGTCTGACTCTCCACCCTACCTAGTACCTTATTTTTCTTTTGGGATAGTCCCATCTAGCCCAGATTGGACTGATCAACGTTATTTTTGTATGTTTTCAAAGCACCTGAAAGGGCTGTGTTGCAATAAACAAGAACAGCACTTTATAGCAAGAAACTAGGTAGGTACTTGCGTGCACTGGCAAGCAACAGGCAGGCATCTGGCCATGCTCAGATAGCATCAGAGAACCTCATGGAAGAAAGGGAAGATGAACTTTGTGCCTTTTTGTCCACTACATTGTCTGAGAGCAGTCCCTAGAGTGAACTGTCCCCAGGAAAGGTGAACCCACACCTGGTAAAACCTTTAGGAACCTGATGCACACCCCAAGAACACCTCGCTCCTACCAAGATAAAGGGTGACTGCTAAGATAAGGTTATAATCAAAACTAGATGCCTTAAAAATGGGACAAAAGGTGGAGAGACAGTCCAGGGTTAGCACAGGAAGGGCATCAAAACCATTTGGAAGAATGCTTTTACCACACATATTAGCCCTTAGTTGCACACTCTCAAAATCCTCTGGGGTCACAAGAAGGAAAGCTGTAGAGAGTCCGAAATGGCCCCACCGTGCTCTCCTGTTTCCCAGTTAGAGTCTGATAAACCACTAGCTAGGGGGGAAAAAAAAATAAATTATT
>VZTO01005768.1:0-29460 GCA_013400615.1 Syrrhaptes paradoxus | reverse complement strand
TTCATAGTGCGCTTCCCTCACATTATAGTGAAAAGGGCATCAAACACTACGGAAGTTTTTACACACAGGTATCCCAAAAGTGAGGTCAGGCACATCCTCCGATAAACTAGTTACTGGGCACATTCACCTGCAAAACTACTTGATGTACAACCACAAGATGAATGAGAATGAAACACTGACACAAGTTAAAGGAACTATTTATTTGAAGTTAAGCTTGATCAAATCACTGATGCAACTTTCTCAGTAAACCAACTCCACTCCAGTAGATTTTAACTGGACCGCTGAGTGAAGATTGCTTCTATTCTCAGGATTTGTTAACCCACAAGAACACAAAGCAAGGCTTGCAGCTATTGGACACAGACATAGAAAAAGGCTGGGCAAGTTAAAGCATCAGGATGAAAGCTTCACCGGTAATCTAAAATTTGGAACATACAAATCTCTGAACACATAATGAGTACACTACAGCCCAGGTTACATATACTGAAAACATGTCTAACGTGAGTAAAGAAGGTTACACAGAGGCTGTAGTTAAGACAGAATACAAAGTCAGTACAAAGTTTGCACCTGTACTACGTGGAAAACGATGACAGCTTTTCCTTTCTTATGAAACATACCAACTTTTATGATAAAACAACTCTGACACCAGTTTCAAACACTGCTCCAAGCGTGGGGCTGTCACCAAAGGTAATGACAGCAGTATTGCTGATACTGATTTGTGTGTTCTGTGTTTATTCTTTTCCTACCTTTGTTTGATTTCCTACAAGCCACTTTGGAAGGCAGCTGAGTTTATCCAAAGGGTTAAAAACAAGAAACTTGCTTCCCAAATGCTTCTCAGATTGTGAGGCACAGCTGATTACTTAAAAGGATTTGGTAGACTGTGCCTGCTGTTAANGCTTGCAATGCTTAAGACAAAGCAGATGTTCAGACTGTAAGATGGTAATAAGTTCGGTGCAAGGATCAATTAAACACCAGGTCCTCAACAGTAGTCTTTGCGTCCCTAGACAGGAGTATAGGGCTTCAAAGGTCTTCAGAAATCAGTACATGGCATTAAATTCCTAACTTTCCCTTTATCCCCGATTAAGCTACGCTTTCACTACATATAAGCATGCAAGGACACATTTCTCATTAGGCCAAGGCGAGGAGAGATACTGAAGAGCCCAGTGTAAGAAGAAACTGCTTTCCTAAACACAAAGATCCCTCTGTTTTCTCTCTTCTCCTCAACTCCCAAAGATTATGATGAAAAAAGATTTTCTAAACGATTTGCATTCTCACATTTCAACACGTAAGTACAGACCAAGCATGTTTGAGAAGCCTGTAGCCTGCACATTTGTTTGCTTCCTCGCATCAGAAGCCCATGAAAACTGGAATGTACATTTGTCTTTGCTCATTTTCTGTAGTTCTGCTGAACCGCAGTCTGGAGCTCTGTCATAGCAGGAGTTATGCGAAGCAGCTCTGGCATCTACACTGGCCCAGGAAGCAGGAGCTGCTCGGCCTTACTGGCATTCTTCCCCTCTTTGCTCCACAGGCTGCTCCAGAGATCAGAAAAAAAGGTACTAGGAACATGGTTTTAAACAAGCCATCATGCTTCCCGCTACACAGGCAAATGCAGTTTTGAACAGTTTTAGACACTGTAAAAAACAAGCTTTGCATCTTTGCAGCTGACAGGTATTGTCACAGTACCCACAAGCAGGTGAGAGACAGAATACCTGACTTCCAGAAGAGTAGTAATTAAGAATTCACATTGCAAGACGATTTTTGAGAAAGGTTACTCGCACATATTCTCTCCTCTCAACAATTCATCTTTCAGGCATGGTTCTATGTCTACTAAATAGCACTTAAATGGGCATCAAGCAATAGGCAATCTAAAAAGTGGTACTTAGGCATTGTAGCTTGAATCAATCACAGGGCAAAGGGAAAGGAAATATATGGTGCAGGATTGGACGGGGACTGTTTGCACAGCAAAAGAACCAGCGTACCCCACACTAGTTGCAAAACTATGAGAACCCAGACAGTTAAGACAGTTCTTCCATATCAGATGAGTAGTTACAGTTTTGCAATATGACTGGCCAAACAGATATGAGAAGATAAAGATTGGGACAGACACATACAACCCCTCCCACATGCCCCCACACACCACAACAACACATCACGGCCTTAATGCATAATTTTTTCCATTTTTTTCTTTCACTTTCTTCTACTAAGTTTTATGTACTCCTAGGCCAGGGAAAGCAATGCAAAAAAATGCTACATTTTGGGAAAGACACTTGCATAAACAAACCTTGTTTCACAGAATAAGCTTGAGCAGACCTTCCATAATGTTTTTGGGCTTCTGTTAGGCTTAACTTCAGTGCTGGTTAATGATGAACCACTAGCAGATGTGATTTTTCTCTCTTTGTGCTGCCCAGATGAGTATAGAAAACATACCCTCAGTTCTAAAAAGCAGATACCAAGTCTGATTTCTACCCTAACATACTTCGGATTTATGAAGTTTTGTATATAAATCAAAAATTACCCACAGTCAGAGCATAATGAATATTTAATTAACTGAGGTTTTATTGCAAATGTTTCTGAATGCAATAGAAAAAAAGATAACGTACCTGCACTGCAATAGTCATAATGAACCTTTCAAAGGATGGTATAAGAGTGTTTGCCTTTGAGAACAACTTGATGAATAAAAGAATGCTGCCATTTTTTGCCCATTCAAAGAGGGGAATATTAAATCCCTTTAAGCCTTCTCCTAGAAGACTTGCATTTGAAGATATGTCAACTATATTCACTGAGAGGAAGTTCACTTTGCAGAATAGCGAAGTGATGTTGAAAAGGAAATAGAGGGAATAGTTAAAAAAAAAAGCTTAGCAGTACCTCAGTTCCAGTAGTCTTTGACTTCTTTGCAGGAATCTCTTTATCCTAGAGGGAAAGAGTGAAGTAAACTAGTGTATTACAAACATTAGAGAGCAATACTGCATTCACACAAATGGAGACAACAGTAGTTTTCAATGCAATTGAAACATCTGTTTGTGAGCACAAAGGCCTAAACTATAACTTTTAAATTAAGTATTCAGTTCTGTGTCACTGTGACATTATAACATTCCAGATGTTAACAGAGGAAGATAAAAAATGCGCAAGGACACATCCACTTTCTCCCAGCTACTAACAAATGTAAGCGCCAATTTAGGCCTTTCCTCAACTGATTTAAAACACACAGTCACCCTTACGTTCAGTTGAAAAAGATTTAAAAAAATATAAACAAACAAAACCAGTATGGAAAATACTGCTGGAGTTATCCATCACCAAATGAAGTCCACAAAGCTTAGAACAGGGGAGGGAAAGAACAGAACATACGACTCCTTGTGTCTTCCTCTTGCAAAGAAGGCAAAAATCAACAGAGACCTTCACTACGACTCCCCCTTCTTGCTCCCCCTCAGGCCCCTATATCCTGTGGAATTCTCTTTCCTTGCTCACACACCAAAATGAAAACCTCTCCGCACTGACCAGACATTGCTGCACTATAATTTAATCTACAGAAGAATCACAGACTACAATCCACCCCTCCAAACCTTAAACTCTAGATGCAGGGACAGAAAGGCCCCCAGGGGACGTGTGATAGAAATGCCCACCGCTTTTCCAGTAACAGCACCCACTGAACAGAGCATCTCAGTAATGACCCTCTGAATGAGACTGCCTCTTCCATTGACTAGCACGCTTAGGGTCTGCTGATCAAAAAGGCTGAAGCCTATTTTTAATCTCTCAGTTTAAATAATTCAAAAGATCAGTTCACTGGTTCAGAGTCTCATTCTGAACATGTTACAACTGCTGACCCTTCTCACCATTCATATTACCCATAAAGGCCCAGGAAAAAAAACCACAAAAACACAACAATCCCAAAAAACTACTGAAACCCTCCCAACCTGCTTGTGTAGGAAGCATACCATAATAAGCAAACCTAAGCCTAAACCAAAGACTGGCAATTCCCACCAGTGACACATAAAACAGGCGTTTCATTATTGCAATAATGAAACTCCAGGGAGCGTGGCTAACAAGACGTGAAAGTGCTCAGCTGCACCTCACGCCTTGTAATTCTCCAAAGGTGCGATTACCGCTTCTCTCTTGGGCATTATTGTTGGCTTCCAATCACAGTGCTTCTTTGGGGAGTTAAAGAAATACACCCTAAGTTACATAAGCGTGTGCTGTACATCTACTGCAAGAAAATGTACACTTTCAATTGCAGAAATAGAAAAACACCGATTTGAAAAGGGTAATAGTAGAAATTAATTCAAGCATGCATAAACACGAACATTAAACATAAAGAAGAATTAACACAAGATACAGTGACAGCTCCCCCCCTCCAGTCGCTTGGAGACTTAAAGTGATGCCAAGGCTTGTCTACACTGTAATCATTATGCTTCACTGCAAGGTACTGAACTCGACAGAGAAAATTTGGTGGAGATATTGTGCCAATACATAATGAATCAGCCTAGGTTAAAGCGGTCCTTTCTGCTGCTACACATTTGTCTGCTAACTGCTAAAAAAAAAAAAAAAGCTTTTAAAAACTGTATTTTTACCTAAAGAATACCAACAGAACTGTTATCATTTTGAAATTAATTTTAAGGCATAAATACATACCTCTCTAGGTCCAGCAAACAGTGGAATGTCATGAAATGGGGAAATATATTTACCATCTGCATTCTCTGAAAAACAAAGCAAAAAAGTAGCATTACAGATCTAAAGATATGCCATAAGATGTTGGTATTGCTAACTTTTATGCACTACAGAAATGTAAGATACGCCATAATTATGCATCAGTTCTACTTTTTCTTAAGTTTAATTCCAAGGACTGAAAAATAGCCTATATGCAGAACAAGGAATTTGATTGCTTGACAAGCATTCATTAGAATCAAAATTATTGCTTTAGTATTCAATACTACACTTCTCTTCTGACTACATGGCAAAACAAGCTATGTAAAGATGAGATCCTTTCATTCTCTTTTCTCCTCCTCCCTGGCAATAGACAACTATTAACGGAGAAAAAAATACCAAGGGAACCTTATTTCCATGAGTGACCAGTGAATTCATCGGGGTTTCTAGCAATGCTGCCCTTGTGACTCCATTGTATTTCTAACAAACCAAGTTTCATGACCACAAAGAGAAAATCCCCCAACACAGTAGGCCAAAGCCTGACCAAAAGAATAAGTGAGGGATGGGATAATTACTCAGGCCCTAGACAGGAAGCACCACACCTTGAAACTGACAGAAACTGACATTAAGTTAATGGGGACCCAATCTGCACCTCAGCCTTGCTCCCGCTGTGGAAAGGAACAAAATCCACTGGACTGGATGCTTAAAGCTTTTCAAACTGCTCAGAAATTTTTCAACATACTAAAAGCCCCAACACTGCATCAAAACAGAAACATCAACAGTAAAAGGTGTTAACACAAATCCGAAGGAATTTCTCCTCTGCTACCACCCCTATTCACAGTAAAGGGAAACGCAGACAAGAGATTTCATATAGCTTTGGACTGTCCTTCGACCACCTCAGCAAAGAGGAGTAAATGGTAGTTTTGCAACTCCTGGAAGCCTCCCAGATGTTTCTCCCAAATAAAACAAAGTTTAGTGGTAGGCTGCTTATTTCCACTAACTGAAGTGACTTTCTCTAGATGAGCTCCTACGCTGGCAGCTCCCGGGGGACTGAGCACAAGGACCTGGGGACTGAGCACAAGCGCAGGGTACTGCCAACAGGGTACACGACGCCTCTGCTTCTCTCACGCCAGCGGACGTCAGAATTTGGCTTTGTAAGTCAATGGACCAAAAGCATACAAACCCACTGCTAGAGAACTGGCATACAAACAGACAACACTTAATAAAATACGCAATACTGAGACTGCACATCACCAGCTCCCACCGGGTTTTGAGACACTGCCCGTGCCCTCCCAGTGCCACTTGCTGCTGGTGGGCACTGGGAGCCCCATGATTTGGACGCCAGCCTCCCCTCACCGCAATGCCTCTGGAGGGAGGACTGGCCCGGTCCCAGGGGCCAGGCCATGCTCCCACTGGGCTGTCACATCGCAGCGGTGAGGTGAACCAAGGCTCCCCTTGCTCCCAGGCTGCCACAACACCGCACCACAGCAGCGCTGCACCCCCGGCGCCTCCTCACCCCCCGAGGCCTTCGCGGGGCTGGGGAAGGGTTCAGCTGTGCCCCACACACCAGCCCTCAGGGCTGAGCAGGCCCAGCATCGCCTCCAAAGGCGGATCTGACAGCAAATCCCCTCACTCTCCACAAAAAAACCCAAACAAACCAAACTGCTCCCTTAGAGCGAGGGGTGAGGCACAGGCGCGACACCTCAGCCAGCCCGAAAGGCCTCGGCGAGAGCGGGGAGCCGCCACCGCCGCCTCTCTCCACCGTGCACCCCACCAGGCGGGGAAAGAAGGGGTTTATCGAGCCCGGGAGCTGCTACTTACTAAAGTAGAGGCGGTAATCGGGAGAGTTGGGCCGCCCCCGCTGCTCCGTGCCGTAGCGGGCCATGGCGCCGAGGCAGCGGCGCGGCGGCCGCCCCCACCCCCACGCCGCCAGCAGCCGCACCAGCCCCGCCGGCGCGCGCATGATGATGGCGGCGGCCGCCTTCCCTCCCTCCCCTTCCTGCGGGCAACGGGCCTGCGCCGCTCCCTGCCGGCCCCGCCTGCCCCCGCTGGGAAACCTCGCACGGCGGCGGAGAGTGCTGCCGGGCTGCTCCCTGTCCGCTCCTGCCTCACCGGCCGGGAGGGAGAACCCACCACCTGAGGAAGGTGCGGGACCGTCCGCCCCCGGGGGCACAAAATGGCGGCACGGCCCCGCTGGAACAGGCGGGTGCGCTGAAGAGGGTTTTTCCTGGGGCTGCTCCTCCCTGCTTAGGCCAGGGTCAGCATCTCAGAGGACGGAGGATCCTGTGGCATGCCCAGATAGGCTCCGCCTGGAGGGAGGAGTTGAAAACAATCAAAACCGCCCACCTGGGGTGGCAGGTGTGCCCCAGGTGCTGAGGGGGCTCCAGGCCTGCAGCAGTGCCAGAGGTGTGGGTGCAAAACGAGGGGTGATGGTGGCAGTGGTGGGATCCGTACCTCAGCTTATTACCCCTACGTGTGATCCGATTCCTTTGAATTCTCTCTTCATTCATCCTTGAGGAGGATTTCAAGTGGATTTCATCTGTTGATAATGGTGGTGGTTCTCGGAGCAGTGCTGCCTGTTTGGGGGTCTTTCAGAAATTCCTGAAAAGGGGCAGGTGCCACTATTTGCATTTTATTGGTGGGAGGCAGAGCAACTTTTGCTGCTGTCATCGCTCTTAAACCCCTCGCCAATTACCTTGTGTATTCATCTCTCAAGGCGGTCAATATTAGCGTTGAATTTTAACTCGATTACACTGGGAGATTTCTGCAGAATAACTCCATGTTTATTTGATTTGATTGCCCGGTTTATTTGATACAGTGTTTTAAATGTTATTGGGAATGATTTAAGGCTAAATCAATCTCTTCCATGAGTATATAACTTCTCTTTATTTGTCCCCTCTGCTGTTTGGTAGATAGGGCTTCTAAAGCATCAGGGTTGCCTGTTCGGTGTGTGTGGTAAGGACTCGGTGTGATTTTACACCAGAGTGGGAGATTTTCCTGATGGCCTCGGTCACTGTTCCCCCATGTACTCCTCTGAAACGTGTTAGCTGCTACTCTGCATCTTGGAGGGCGCCGTGTGTGGATTTTCCCCGACAATAAAGGCTCTGGGGAAATAACTATCGTCTCCTCTGATTTGTGCCACTGCTTGCTATATTTGTCACAGCAGACTTATCTCCAGGAGAACAGAGAGGCTATTTTGTAGGCTCATTACCCATCTCTGCAGAAGCTGCAAAATAGTGGTTGGTGTTTCACCGGAGGAGTTGGCGTCTTTCTTCCCTGAGCTCATCAAACGCAAGGTTTTCAGGGGTAACCTCCTTAACGGGACATGTGAGGGTGACATTCTTCATGTACAGTCTCTGCTTGAAGTTCTTAATTTTTTTAAGTTTGTCAAGAGGGCAAATGATCTGTTTATCATGTAGAATAATAAAAATAAAATGTAGATAATTTTTTCTATTAGAAAAAATCTACTCTGTGCTTTCTTTGAGTTGGTGTGCTGCTGAAACAGGCAAGGTTTCAATCAAACGTGCCGTTGGCTTAGCTTTCTACCTCTGCTTTGTTCTGAAACTGGATGTCATTGATAGAAGGTCAGAGCCTTTGAAAATCACTTAGTGAACACATACACAGTATTTCTACACTTGCAAAGCTGGCGGTTGGGTGTAAAGTTATTCTAGACGGAGTCCAATATATATTTATTTCCCTGTACAAGCTGGGGTGTGAAATATGCTGCTGTGGCTGGGAGTCCCTGGAAGATGCATGAAGTCTGAATGCAGGATTCTCCATTGCCTTCTTTTGTGAATGTGGTCTTACCTAAAGCTTTCTCATCTGTAACGGGAAATCAGCTGTGGAACACTTGGAATTTATGAAATGTAAACGAGTTTCTGTGGAAGCACTTCTTAGATATATGAATAGATGCCATCATGATACCTAGCAAGAGTAGGTGATGCAGCAGAAAAACACAGAAGGAACCCTGTTGATGCTGCCAGAGCAGAGAACATGATGTTATAGTACTCTAAGGTATCAAAAATTCTCTTAGTACTGCAGAAATAGTAACAATAATAAAGCTCTAAACAGATTTGACTGTATTTCTCAGCATAATGCATTCTATTACACAGAATATGGCAGAAGAGCGCACAGTTCTCCTCAGGTCAGATTTGTGTAGCTTCCTGGTTAGAATACATTTGCTTAACATTCTTGAGTCTTTGAAACAAATAAATGTTTTGGTCCTAGTATCTACCTTGAGTAAATTCTCCAGAATTACCAAGGCTTTTACTACCAAGGTATTTTTTCACCTCTTTCTGTTCCCGAGCATTTTACATCCAGCTCCTTCAAGTATCACTCCAACTGGCCCAGCAAAAGGCATGTATCACACTGATCCCATTTATTGACCTTGAAAAGCTCACACTGAAAAAACAATGAAGATACTGCTATTTATTTTGATGGAATTAGAACCAGGTCCTCAAGACTTAAGTAGGACTTACATGGTGCTTGGGTTTTATGCTTGCCCTCTGCGCAGGGGTGAATCTCATTCCAGCAGAATGCCCCTGGAATATAACAAAAACTCAGCAGCAGTATAATCACCTGAGCCTGAAGGACATCCTGACTTTAAAAGTTTGTACTCTGCAGTATACATTTAAATTTTTTTATGTTTATTTATATATGTATACACACAGACACACATATATATATAAACTGAATATTTTTCCCATGAAAATGTGGTGCAAATTAAATGCAGAAAACATTATCTATATTAAAATAAAAAAAAAGTTTGCCTTCCTCCTGAATGAAAATAATTTTAATCTTTTCAGCTAATAAGGCTTTGAAGAATTTCATTAGTACAACTATGTGCTATTTCAGTGCCTTTGCTCTTGACTGGTGATCACATCATTATATTAACTTTTGCTGTAGCATAGCTTCTATCTCCATGCCTTATAAAACCATTAATCTGAAGGAATTAATTCTTGCCAGCCTTCTGTTTTGCTGCTACCTATGCCCATTTCTGCCTTCCTGGAGATCTGTACTGTGTTCATTTTAAGCCCTGTGAACCAAGGATTTTCAGTCTACCCTAACTCCAACCAAAACCTGTTTGAGAGTATGAGCTAAACCTTTATTATTTTTAAAGACGCTTGTCTTTAAAAGCAACTTCCCCATCACAAAACAGAAATCACCAGGCTTCTTTGCTGTTCATTCTTTCATTCATTCTTTCACAAACATGCACATAGACAAAATGAGAGAGAGAAAAAAAGGTTCCAGTTCAGCTATAAAAATATTGCCTGGGAACATGAAGCTTTATTGCCAAGCTGCAAATCTATAATCACTCAAAATAGGGCCCTAGAAGGAAAATCTCGCCTATTGCTCGTGATAGTCTCTTTTTAAGCTCCATTCCCCTCTTGATTTGTGAATTGCCAGACATAAGGTTCTCAAAGAATCCCACAGAAAATATTTCATCTTTGGTAATTTCAACACCCCCCTCTTTTACATCGAAACATTACAATAATGAAGATTCATCTTCCCGTCCTTTTATCTGCGCCTCGCTCGCTTGTCTTTCCTCATTAGCTTTGATATCACAGTGCCATCTACTTGATCAACAGAGTCAGGTTATTTTCCTTAGAAAATAACTGTGTGGCTGTAACCCTGAAGAAATCAAAGGGCTGCTTGGTTCCTCGTTGAGTTCCCCTCTTCCCCACACCTCCCAGCCCTTTCAAAGCCTCTCTGCCCTTAGATGTGCACCTTTGGGAGCTGGCCCTGCCCCGAGCCTGTTTCACAGCCTGACACAAAGTCCTGTCTGGACGGTGACGGATCCACTGGTGCTGCAAGGACACTGCAAGCCCTGCTGACCCTGCTCTCAGCAGGTGTATTTGTTTGAGAGCTGAGTTCTTCTCCATAGGCAGAAAATGTGCCAGCCTTTTGTACGTGTAAACTGGGGCAGAGGCTTTGTTCGGAGCAAGAAAGCATCGCAGCAGTTGGAGGAGATGGATTGCATAGCTTGATGTCTGAGCCATCCCTTCTTAAAAAAACCCACAGCTGAGCCTGAGCCTGAGCCCTGGCAGGCATGCGCTTTATTAATTTCTCCTACAAATATTTAGACAAGAAACACTATAGACAGGGCTAAAAGAAATTATCACTGTGTACTTCTAAAGACCTGTTTCTCTACAGGAATCACCAGTCTGGCAAGATCAACACAAGGAGTGAAGGTGACACTACCACACTAAATAACTTTTCACCTACGAGACAGGCTCTTGTCTCTTTTTCTACTATCGAAAGGTGTTTGAAGTTTTTTTGCTATGTATATTTCAAAGTAATTTTGATTCATTCATTGTGAAAAATCAATGTGTAGACTCTAGTTTTACCTGTCCTTAAGCCTTCCCTTTTATTGCTTTTATCCCCACCCGTCACTCTGTTCTTATCTTACCAGTACAGCTGCAAACTGGTGGGGTATATGGACCAGCAGCTTTCCAGTGCTCAAAGTCCTCAGTGGGCCTTACATGGGATTGTCCTTATCAAAGCCTCACCTTTGTGTCCCTCAGAAGACATCTCCACTCAAAGAGGACAGGCACGGTGGTCAACCCGCACCAGCATTTTTTCATATACGCTCTGGGATACTGAGTTATAAAGAAATCTTCTGTAACAGCTGGGAGGTATTACAAGAACACAAATAACTGTTTGCTTACTTAATGGCCATCAGTCTTGATGGCGCTGCCGGTTCATTTATGGCTCGGGACCCAGATAAAGGTTCGCATTGACCCTACAACAATAAGCTCTTACATGTGTCTCATACAGTTGCTTGGGAACACAACGCCAATATTTTCCATGTTGGCACCAGCACCTGTTCTGCCTCTTAAGCAGGGTGGCTTCTGTGCAAATAACTCCTATGTGAGTGCTCACATCAACTGGATCCCAGTTTGCTTAGGAGAATAAATGAGCACAACATACAGCAGTTAAAGAGATTTTCACATTAATTGTTAAAAGAGTGTTTTTTCCATGTAGATGCCAAATATTCCCTCTTGTCTTACAGATTAGTGGCTTTGATACTGCTTCACTATCAGTTGTTACCAGGACCAGAAGGGAGCAGGAGTAATTTGGAAACTGAGAGAAGGTTGCTCGTACTACTTCAGCAAGTGGCAGCTGAAGCTGAGTACTCCACGTGCAGTTCGACTGTGCTTTCCGTGGCATTTCATTCCAGTCCAGGTAAACAGAAATAAGAGTGTATAGGGCTATCTTGCTCAAATACGCATTTGATTGTTTTTACATCTTCCTCCTACTGACTGCACTGGCACAGCCCACTGGTGTAAAACAATCATTGGGTTTAATGCCATGATGGATAAACCAGGATGTGTCTCAAACCTCCCTCCCTCCAAAGGGAACAGGGAAGCACTGCTCTTGAATGCATCCCCCTCACTCGGAGTATTACAGAAGACATGCTATTTTCAGCATTTTCCGTGCTGAATGGCACAGAGGAAATATTTTTGAGGTTGCAGAAAGTACTCATCTGCATTTCCAGACTGTGGGGTAAACTAGCTCTGGGCTCCTGGCTGGAGCCAGATGAACC
Organism: Syrrhaptes paradoxus; assembly: GCA_013400615.1. Taxonomy (NCBI): domain Eukaryota; kingdom Metazoa; phylum Chordata; class Aves; order Pterocliformes; family Pteroclidae; genus Syrrhaptes; species Syrrhaptes paradoxus. The sequence goes on along the minus strand of VZTO01005768.1, from coordinate 17,279 downwards.
ATTGGAAGCACAAAGGCAGCAGCAAACCACAGCCGGCTTTCCCCACAACCATTCCCGTGCTGAATGAACACATACCTTTTCACACCCTGTGCCTGACTTCAGGAGGAAGACAGCTTTTGCATGTGGGTAGGTTGCTGGTGTAATAAACACCTGAACAAACTTTACAATATCCTGGGTTGGCTGTAACTCNCTGAGCCTGAGCCCCGGCAGGCATGCGCTTTATTAATTTCTCCTACAAATATTTAGACAAGAAACACTATAGACAGGGCTAAAAGAAATTATCACTGTGTACTTCTGAAGACCTGTTTCTCTACAGGAATCACCAGTCTGGCAAGATCAACACGAGGAGTGAAGGTGACACTACCACACTAAATAACTTTTCACCTACGAGACAGGCTTTTGTCTCTTTTTCTACTATCAAAAGGTGTTTGAAGTTTTTTTGCTATGTATATTTCAAAGTAATTTTGATTCATTCATTGTGAAAAATCAATGTGTAGACTCTAGTTTTACCTGTCCTTAAGCCTTCCCTTTTATTGCTTTTATCCCCACCCGTCACTCTGTTCTTATCTTACCAGTACAGCTGCAAACTGGTGGGGTATATGGACCAGCAGCTTTCCAGTGCTCAAAGTCCTCAGTGGGCCTTACATGGGATTGTCCTTATCAAAGCCTCACCTTTGTGTCCCTCAGAAGACATCTCCACTCAAAAAGGACAGGCACGGTAGTCAACCCGCACCATCATTTTTCATATACGCTCTGGGATACTGAGTTATAAAGAAATCTTCTGTAACAGCTGGGAGGTATTACAAGAACACAAATAACTGTTTGCTTACTTAATGGCCATCAGTCTTGATGGCGCTGCCGGTTCATTTATGGCTCGGGACCCAGATAAAGGTTCGCATTGACCCTACAACAATAAGCTCTTACATGTGTCTCATACAGTTGCTTGGGAACACAACGCCAATATTTTCCATGTTGGCACCAGCACCTGTTCTGCCTCTTAAGCAGGGTGGCTTCTGTGCAAATAACTCCTATGTGAGTGCTCACATCAACTGGATCCCAGTTTGCTTAGGAGAATAAATGAGCACAACATACAGCAGTTAAAGAGATTTTCACATTAATTGTTAAAAGAGTGTTTTTTCCATGTAGATGCCAAATATTCCCTCTTGTCTTACAGATTAGTGGCTTTGATACTGCTTCACTATCAGTTGTTACCAGGACCAGAAGGGAGCAGGAGTAATTTGGAAACTGAGAGAAGGTTGCTCGTACTACTTCAGCAAGTGGCAGCTGAAGCTGAGTACTCCACGTGCAGTTCGACTGTGCTTTCCGTGGCATTTCATTCCAGTCCAGGTAAACAGAAATAAGAGTGTATAGGGCTATCTTGCTCAAATACGCATTTGATTGTTTTTACATCTTCCTCCTACTGACTGCACTGGCACAGCCCACTGGTGTAAAACAATCATTGGGTTTAATGCCATGATGGATAAACCAGGATGTGTCTCAAACCTCCCTCCCTCCAAAGGGAACAGGGAAGCACTGCTCTTGAATGCATCCCCCTCACTCGGAGTATTACAGAAGACATGCTATTTTCAGCATTTTCCGTGCTGAATGGCACAGAGGAAATATTTTTGAGGTTGCAGAAAGTACTCATCTGCATTTCCAGACTGTGGGGTAAACTAGCTCTGGGCTCCTGGCTGGAGCCAGATGAACCATTGGAAGCACAAAGGCAGCAGCAAACCACAGCCGGCTTTCCCCACAACCATTCCCGTGCTGAATGAACACATACCTTTTCACACCCTGTGCCTGACTTGAGGAGGAAGACAGCTTTTGCATGTGGGTAGGTTGCTGGTGTAATAAACACCTGAACAAACTTTACAATATCCTGGGTTGGCTGTAACTCTGCGCATGTGGCAGACAGCCTACAAAGCCAGGAATTCTATCGAGTTTGTCCTTCCACCTCCACCCTGCCAAAATATATTCCCCTGTTCCCCCCCAAAGCATCGTAATTTACATAAATAGAATTAGATCTCATATAAATGATGGGACCTGTGTCTTCTGGAAAGCATGACACTGTAAAATCCCGTCGGGGGGACACACCTTCTCTGGGAAATGCTGGCTTAAGCAGCCACCAGCCCGACCTCCAGCTGCTCCCGTGTGCCCCTGCATCACCCCCTGCCTCATGCTGCCACAACTGCTGGCGTAGCTGCAGGATGAACTAAACCAGAGCACAGAACCAGATGGAAAATAGCCCAGGGGAAAGGGGGAAGGCAGGGAGTTTTTAGCCAGATCAGCTCCTCCATCTCGTCTTAAATGCGGGTGTTTGCACCCTGCAGCAATAGTGGGAACAAAATAACCCGGGGAAGGGGGGCAGTCAGGTGGTGACTGTTTAAACCAGTTTTGCCACCCTCGCTGAATGCCAAGCCATTGCTTCGGAGAAAATAAACCCTCAGGAACAAAAAACCCCACCCTCAAGTCCCACCTTAATCTGTTTACTTGTTGCTGGGGCTTGGATGCTTGTCACAAGGGTGTCACTGGTCGGTCCCTGCGTATGCCTCCCTCCCGCTCTGCCTTTCAAGGAACTTCTGTGGTCTGACTTGCAAAACAAAAAGGGTTTCTTAGGGAATAATAAAGAGGAGGCGAGACGTAACACACGAACTGCCTACGTAATACATGACTTCTCTGCATGAGCACAAAGTCTTCCTGGTATCCCCCTGCCACACTTTATTCCTCTGCCAGGCTGTGTGTCTGGGCTGGACACTTTGTGCAGCACTGGCACAGCGCTGTAATTTGACGTAGTGAATTGCTTAAGAGTTTCCTAACCTTTTCCTTTCACTGCTGGGGAGAAATGGGGGGGGGCTTTGATCAGGAGGTTGCATCACAGGACCAGCTTCTACAAGAAAAATAAAAGCTGTAAACGAGGTTACACTACTACGTCGCATCCCCGCTTGTTTTTTTTACTACGCAGTCCTTTGGGAACACAGTGTGGCAATGCTACAGCAATACGCTCTGCCAGCCAGCGTATGTCAGAGGGACATTAGCTGTGTCCCCTGGCAGATGCTACGGCAATGAGCGTGCGTGCGGCTGACACCGATTAGGCTGCTCCGTGGGGCTCCCACCAGGCGTTTCCGCAGGGGATGGGTATCACAGCAGCCGCAGTGATTGCTACTGATGGCTGTTGGGGCTCTTCCCAGGAAAAGTCCAGTCCAAGTTCAGATGCCAGCAGCTCCTGCTGTTTTAACATGAGCCTGATTAGAGCAGCGCTACGGAGGATCGCTAGACAGTGCCTGCGTGCCAGAGGCCATGCTAACAGGATAATAAGAGCTCTTCCAGGAGCTGATCCAGGGGTATTACAAGCAGGTGTTTTGGTGTCACTTCCTTGGCCATCAGAGCACGGGGATTTGTTGCGGCAGCCTCCACAGGTCCCTGGCAGCCTTTTGTGTCTCCTCTCTGTGTGGCGTAAAGCAGGACACAGCCTGGTTTGAGACAAGCATCAGCTCCACGATTCTCCCCACCTCCCAGAATTGCTCTCATCTCCTTCTGAGCCCTTTTCTTCATTGTCCCAGGGGATTGGTTTCCCTTCAAACCTGTAGATCGGGAGTTTCCAGCCTAAAGGCTACAACTCCTGGTGGGGTCAGGAGCCTGGGGAGGATTTGGGGTCCTGACCAGGCTGCTGGTTGGGCACTAGCCCTGGGGAAGGAGAAGGAGCGAGCATCAAAGGGGTGGCTGGCCTCCCCTCCCGTTTGCCTTGCCCTCTGCTTCCCCGCTGCCCCAGGGAAGATGTCCCATGCCAGCCTGGCCATGCTTTGCTGCTCTCGGCCACCTGTGCAGGGCAGGGGCAGCCCAGGCAGAGCTGGGAGGATGCCACTCCACTTCGGGGTGCCAGCATCCAGGGCCCCGCGGCAGTGTGAGGAGTGTCCCCTGATACAGGGAAAGGGGCCGTGCATGGCTGCGGTTTGGGGCTGGCTCTGGAACCCCTGGAGCAGGGAAAGGGGCCGTGCATGGCTGCGGTTTGGGGCTGGCTCTGGAACCCCTGGAGCAGGGAAAGGGGCCGTGCATGGCTGCGGTTTGGGGCTGGCTCTGGACCCAGCCCCTCCAGGCTGTGCTTGCACACAAGGCAGGTGAATGCAAACACCGCCCGGGGCGTCAGCTTCCCGGGGGTGGAGCAGCTCCGGCACAGGTGACAGGGCTCACCCTGGGGCCCTGCAGAGCTCTGCTCCACAAACCAGGCCCAAAGCAACCAGCCTTCCCCTGGGCAGTGAGCTCACCTCCCTAAAAACCCAGCCATTGCCCCCCCTCCCTGCCACTGCCCCCACGGAGCCAGGCTGGCCATGGCGAGCATGGACTGTGCGGGGAAGGAGGGCACGGGGGGCAAGAGGAGGAATTTGGCCCTGCTGAGGAACAAGCTGTACATGGGGGAGAGGAGGAGGACGGAGCCTGTGGTGGAGAGCACGGCCGGGGACCACGGCACCTTGAGGAGGAGTCAGTCGGACAGGACAGAGTACAGCCAGAAATTACAAGGTACGGGGGATGCTGGCGTGGTGCAATGCTGCTGGGGATGCTCTGGGCTGGGTGGTATCTCGACATCCTCCAGGCTGTAGCCTTGGGATGAAGAAGGGAATGACAGTCTCTGCCCCCAGGAGTGAGCAATTACCTCCTCTCACCCTTCTCCCCCTGCTTCCAGGGTGTGAAATGTTTCCCCCTAATTTTTCTAAATAATGTTGTGAAGACAGGATGCTAAATGCAATCGAAGGTTTTGGTGCGTTCCTGCAAAATGCGTTTGCAACCAGGATCTTTCTTGTTTGTTGCCAGAACGCATTTGTAACGCAAACAGGGATGTGAAAATAGGATGGGATGGCTCCATCCTATGTGTCTTTGGCTGTTGGGAACAGTGGGGTACATGCTAAGTCATTAGAAGCATCAAGGGCAGTTTTTTTTTCTTTCCGTTAAAAATACCAGGATTAAAATGTGTTTATCTATTGCTCACATTGTACAAGCCCAAACTGAAATACATCCAAATACATGTTTTGATGGATATGCTGATCCAAATCATACCATTAGGGAGAGGGTTTCTTTCCAAATAACCAAACTGCATCTGAATGAGAAATCAGCAATGTATGTCGGTATTGGGCCTGTCCATAAAAAAATTAAATTCGATGCCACAAACTGAGGAAAAGCATGAAGAGTGTGTGTGGCTATTTCTGGGAGTGCTTACAAATTTGCTTATGAATTTCTGTGGGTTTCCAGGGTCTGAAAAACAGGGTCCCATCACAAATGTGGAGTTTGAGTATTATAAGTGTCTGGTGACAGTTACTCTTGTGGCAATAATCCTTTATGGGGAAATAAAATAGGAAAATACTTTGGGTTGCTGTATTATGGTTTCGATGCAATTAATTAGGAAGCAGCATTCCTACAGAGAGGCAATAAAAGCAGAAAATAAAATAATAAACAAACCTGAAAATAGTGGGATTTCTGTAGGGGCTGCATACACTGGAAACAACAGAGCGGCTCATCGATGATGCTGTTCCCTCCTCCTGATAGCTAATCAATGAGAAGATGAAAGATTTTCAGTTAGGTCAGGCATGTGCTGCAGGGATCTGGCAGGGGTGTTTCAGCAAAAAGTGAGAGGTCTTTCTGTTCTGTGTCAGGTGTATTCATGCCATGACCGTGTCCTGTTTAAACTCAGGAGCAAAAGAGGTGGGGAAGCCCAGGTAGTCGTGGCAGAGCATGAGGTTATGTTTATGGCAGCAGTCCAAGGAGACAGTAAATCCAGCTTTACAGCTCCTGCCACCGGCTGAGCCTGCTGCGGCCGGCTATTGCAAAGCCCCAGCCTGGTATTGCCTCACTCTGCTGGTTCAAGAAAAATGGTGATGAGTTACCAAGGTACCTGCAGGTTTTATGTTGGATTAGAAGTTGCCTGTCTCAGAGTGAAAATACAAAGTTGGTAGAAATTCCTTGAAGTGTATTTACAGTCGCAATAGACAGAAATGCTCTTGTGTGCCAAGGCTTGATCTGGATCAAATTTTGCTGAGCTCGATGTGCCTGGATCTGATACTGATCACGGATCCCAGACCTCGTATGTTACCTGCCAGCACTGATGATGTGCTATGACTGCACGCTGCTATGTCCTTCATTTTTCTCACTAGTGCGTGGATGCGAAGCAGCTTACTCCGAGGTGAGGGAAGTGGTTTTGTTGGGACAAAGCTTTTGAGTTCTCCATTCTTGATGAGAAAACAGCTCTGTCAGTGACATAAAGGATCTGTTGTGTGGGGGACTCTCTGATCACCCTGGAAAGGTAAATGCTTTGCAAAAAGATATAAATAGTAAAAATTTGCCCTTGCTTCCCATATGGATTGGAGGAAGAGCTCTGTGTTTAGGTGCCCCTCCCTTCTGTAGTCCCCTGTCAATACACTTTCTAACACACAATCTGCAGAGCTGTGGGAGCTGTTAGCACAGACAAAGGTGTGTAAGACAGGGAGATGCAACAGGAGCAAAACCTCCAGAGGGAAATCTCCGGTGAGTGGGGCAGGTTTCCCCAGCAAGGAGGCAGAGGCTGCAGGACCCGCATCTCTGCTGGTGGCAGCAACCCAGGCAGAGCTCGGGGACCAAAGGGTCTTTACACCCCAGTGCCTAGGTCAGCATTGCAGGAGTTTTGCGCGAGGTGAAGCATGGGCAAGACCTCTCCAGGGCCCTTCCAGCCCTCTGGGTGCTTGAAATGGTTCCCAGAGTAACCAGCTGTTGCCACCCCCAGGCATTTCCATCAGCTCTGAAGTACAGGCTCAAAGGGCAGCTCAGTGTGCTGGAAATATAGGTCCCCAAATAAAAGCCTATAAACAAGCAAACAAAAAAAAACCCGAAACAAGTGAGCAAGCGGTCAGGCATAAAACCTCCTGAGAATTCAGTTTCTGCCCTTGGATTTCTCTTGAGTTCTGCTGTTTTACACAGAATCCCAAATGTTTTCTATCAAGAGTGAGGAAGGGAGCCCACTGCCCAGATCTCCAGGGGAATCAAGGTAGTTTGCTCTGTAAAGTCTACAAACAGGGGCACAATAGTATTGTCAAAGGTGCAAACTTCTGCCAGTGTTTTTGCCTTTAAAATTAAGGATTCATTAAAAACACAAAAAAGCATTTTCATGGTTAATTATTATACTAGAGACATCTATTCTGTGCCTTATCTGGTGTGAATGGCCACCTCCTGGCTTTACTCTTTTTAAAAAGGAAACAAGATACAAAGTAAGCATTGTATTCTCAAAGAGCCTGGCAAGCATTAGTGCATCTATTTCAACTCATCCTATGAGATAACCGAATGCCTGCAGCCCCATTTTAAGGAAAAATAGCAGAAAATAAGGTGGGATAGGGGAAAATAAGGCGATTGTTATGAAAGGGCAGGTTCATGCTACAACCATGCGGTCACCTAGAACTCAGGTTGTAGCTGTAGTTCTTGGATGAATCCAGAAACACCTTGATCAAGACATGTATATATTTTTCTTCCATAGTTCTCCATCAACTGGAGCATCACTTTTCTAAAGAGGGAAAAATTATCTATAGCTATTAGCTATAGATAGCAGCTACCTATCTGTAGCTGTTTAGCTGGTAGGAGGTGGTCTCTTTTCTAAAAATCCATCAGTAGGAGCTGTAAGAGTAACTATATTAATACCTATGTATTGCATTAATGTTGAAATCAGTCTTTGAATTAACCTAAAGCCACCTCCATGCCATCCTCCTCCTCGCCTGTGTGGGCTGCCCATGCTCACAGCTTCTCGGCACCTCCCGCCAGGAGCAGAGATCCTCCGCGCCTCTCCCCAGTTCCTTATTTGCTTTGTGCTGTATTTACTGATTAACTTGCTATGGACTACAATGGAGATAATATCCTATTTCACTGCAAAATGTATTGATCTTTGGAGCAGCGAGTTTGCTGAATAAAAGTCCGGATTATTTCCTGAAGCACAGGAGATGGCTTGGTGAAAATACTCCCCTGTGCCCTGTGATGGGAAATCACAATCTAACAAATACTTCTATTTTCTCCCATGCACATTTAAGCTTGGAGGATCTAATTCCGTTAACTTGCCCTGTGATAAAGCTGGAGTTATTCCTTGAATTTATGGCAGTGGCAGCCAGGCTGGAAAGTGAGCTCATCTTTTCAGAGCAGAATCCATTTTGCGCTGCTGTGTTTGCACAGCACGTGGCACTATCAGGTCCTGCTGCGTGGCTTCGGACTCGTAGGAGCTACTGCAGCATAACCAGGAACAGCAACCGGGGTAAAGGAGCAAAGACTAGGACCCGAGGAGGTTTACAGATCCTTCTCTGAGCATATTAGCAAACCTTTGATTAATTGGGATACTTTGTGTGGCGGGTCACACAGCTCACAGTTTGTACAGCTGATCTGTGCCAGATCTTGAGGCGCGTGTGTCCCAGCGGAAGCGGTTCAGGTGCAGCCCTTCCTCAGTTCTTACTTTATTAATATATTAGCTGGATGCCACAGGAGTGGTGTATTAATGCCGGTATATGCCACACTGGAAAGGTTTATTTGTAAGTATCGGTGCTAACAATAAGGGCATTCTTCTGTCACCTGATGATAGGCTTTCTTCCCTTCCACGGCGGTCCCACGGGATCTCTCTGTACTCCTGTCAGCACACGTATAATTAAAGCGGTCTGCTGTCAAGGAATTGAAGAAAGAACTTGTGTGTTGAATGTAAATATTTTCCGTACCTTATGGAACAGAAAAATGATCAAAGATGGAATGACCTAATTGCAAGGAAGTCTCTGATGCAGATTTGATGAGCGAACCTGTTGCGCAGGAAGACTGGTGCAAGGTCATTCTGGTCTCGCGGCGATCTCCTCCTGTGTGCAGAAAAGGGGCTTTTTGCACATGTAATGCACAGCCCGTGTGACAAACCTGCTCCTGAGCAATGCTGCTGTTATGGTGTGTGAGAGTAAAAGGAAAAAAGGTGTTTTCCACAACTGTCTCCCAATCCNCACTCCATCCTTTCCCACCGCTTGTCCCTCACTTCCCAGGATCCCAGCATCCCCGTACCCCGCAGCCTTTCCAGCACTGGCGGTGGAAGCAGGGTTGTATGGGGCAGAGCCGGGGCCATGGTGCCGGGGAGAGATTCGAGGAGGAGGGGGGAGGAAAGCTGCCCCAGCAGCAGTCTCTGAACCTGGCTGCCTGCGTTTCATTCCCCAATCCAGCTGATAAAAGCCGGTGTACATTCCCCTGTGTAGTAGCTAGGTTATCTGAGGGTACAGGCTATCTGAGGACTTGCTTTCACATACGAATAATTTTATCTAGGGTGGTGCGAGGCTCAGGTTTCGCATGTGAAAACACAGTAATGCTGTAATTTGTTTGTTATCCTTTGATAACTTATGCCTTCACTGCTCCCTTGTGCCAGACAAAATCCCTGTATCTGCACAGCGCGAGTGCAGAACTTGCGTTCCTTCAGCATCCTCCGAATGCTGCCTAAGTAATAAGTTCTGTTACTCAGTCCATGCACCAACGTCTCTGTATTTGTTGCTATATTCTGTGCCAGTACCTTCACTTCCAGATGGAAAGCATTAGATGGGGAGAAACCCGGATCCCGTCCCCAAGGACAAACATAACACCCAACCTGAGCATCTTACCTGGGAGGAAGGATGGATAGAGCAGACCTCTCGGAGCCGCTTGCTCTCTAGGTGGGAAAGCCATGGAAATTGGCATCCATAGATCTTGCAAACCTCCTCTGGTTGCTTCTCCAGTATCTTGCTGTGGATCCCCCAGTACCTCCCCTGGGCTTAGAAGAGAGCTGCTGCACTTGCACATTGCAGGCTCTGTTCCTCCATGCTCTCACTGCATTGCTGGATGTCTCCATCTAGGCGATATTTTTAGACTTCATACTTGCAGAAAAAATGGTTTTTAAGATGTGTGGTTGCTTCGTCCATGTCATCACATAGGGATCCTCTTGTTTTGTGCAACTGGAGCCATGTACTTTGATACACAGCTGGAAAGGGGGGAAGAGGATCCTCTCTTTCAAACTGTTCCGGGGCTGTTTACCAGGTAGAAATGAGTCTGCTGATATTCCAGATGTGCACTTGTTGTTTGTGCATTCATTAAACTTTCACTTACTCCAGAAGGATTTCAGCAAGCTGCTAATGTTCTAAAACTGGTCCAAAGCAATGAGCTGAACATGAAATCACAGGTTTTGGCTGTAATCATCACCTCAGGATCTTGCTGTTGCATTCTATAGAGACAGACATGTCTGAAATGAAAAAGTTAACATATTGAGTGAAAATGGAAAATTATATTACTTTTAACAAAAGGATACATTTATCAAAAAATATGTTTTCTATAAGGAAACAGCATCTACCTGATATTTCTCATGCTTATTTCTTCCCGGTGAGAATAGTTTTTATTTCCTGGCATTATTATCTATCATGCAATAAGGATAATAGATGAGCCCTGACATAATTCAAGAATCAAATTTGATCAGGACGATCTAATGACATAAACTGAAAGAACAGCCTCTTGAGATATTGCGTCTTCAAGCCTGAAGTGGGACACAGTGGTTTTGTTTTGCTCATATAATGCCCTCCCCTGCCACCAGTATAAAAGATTAGAAAGTTTTTTTGCATAGCATCTTGTGTTTACCTTCAGATTCCATCTGATATCATAACAGTGCTGCATCTGAGATGAAATTATACTTCTGAGATCTCCCAGGATGTCTGCTCCTCTCTGCACTTCTCAGGAGTCGCCCTGAACTCTCACACACAGTCACACACATGCAAAGATTTTAACACCCCAGCTCAAGAAAAATGCTGATTTTGATGGAAACCTGGAGTGGAAATGGATTGTTCATGTGGTTCCTTATCAATTTAGAAGTGTGGTTACATACTGTAAGTTTTTGGAGGAGAATTACCTGTCATTTGAGGATGTAAGCAAGAAGCAAAGTGGTCTCATTCTGCAACACCAGCAGAAAATTGCTCAGAGGGAGCCATGCAGTTGTACTGGTAAAAATTTTGCTCTCCACCAAAAAAAAATTTGCAGTCACACCAGCACTGACTCACGAGGGCAAGATTTAGTTTAAAATTCTTTTGATAGCCCAAGCCTTGCAGGGGGGAAGACATCCTCATCATGTTTCCATTTTATCATCTGTGTACAAGCTTCAGGACAAAATGTTCATGCCTGTGTTCTACACAGACTTCAAGGCTAAAATCTCAAAGGTAAAAAGTACATCTAAATACAAACAAAGCTAAAAAGCCAGCCCCCCTTCTCTGTTTGGGTTTCTTGTCCTCAGTGTTTCAAACTAGCAGCACAGAGGCAGAGGTGCAGTCCCAGAAGCAGCTATTGGAAATAATAACTGTGGTCCCACCAGCCTCACTAGAAAACCTGATGGGAGAAGCATTAATAACAAAACTGTACTTTCTGAATATCGGTAGTCAGCATAATTGTAGAAGGGGTTGGGGATGATGTTACATTGCATTTACATTTTACACCTCTCAGCAGAAGACGGCTCAAAGCCCTCTTTTCTGAAAGCCACCTGGTTTTCCCACAAGTCCAGCTCCAGGTTACAATCTGCATCCTTGCCCGGTGTCGTAGCTGGACGCTGCTTGATGCTCCCTGGAGCGCTCACGACCTCGCCCTTGACAATCAATTCAAACAACTGCAATATATTCTGTATTGGCTCTCAGCGAGCAAAGCATCAGATCCTGTTTGCTATTGCCTCATTATACAGCATGCTCCCTACAAGAAGCTGACACCAAGGCGTAGCGGTCTGATCCTCCGCAGAGATCCCCGTCCTTTGCTGCTGAGCAATAAAAGCCCCCGCTGTCAAAGCACGACCCGGGTAATGCAGAGATGAGCAGGGTAATGATATGTCCATCTTTGTTGGTGCTCTGCACCATCTTGTGGCTAGCAGAAAAACTACCAGAATAGCCTCTGAAATCTTTCACTTTTTATTTTTTTGGTGTGTGTGTTTTTTTCTTAATGAAAAATACAGATTATCAGTGTACGCAAATAAAATTCAGCACCCTTTGTGCAGCTGCCATGGATGTCTGCAGGCTAGCTTACGAACCAGCAAAAGGGAAAACCCTCAGAAGCAGGCTGCGTGCAGCTCCTGTAGCGTATATAAATTGTCTATGTGTAGGAGACTCACTTGCATTTCCATGTATTTAGAATAAATCAGATATTCTAAGTCTTACATACAGAAAAATAGTTTAGAATGTTCTGATCCCAATGATCTCTCCTGTTCCAAGAATTGTTTGTTATTGATCATTAAAGGTTTTCCCATATTCTTCTGTAATTAAATATTTTAAAACCAGAATTACAGGCTTCATCATCATCATTAGTAATATTGTCTTCACTTGAAAGTTTGTCTTCCAGTACCAATAGCCCTCAGCCTCCCATCAGCAGACTCCACATTACATCGCACAGAGCAAAGGTTATTCCAGTGAAGCTTATTTACAGTAAACACATCTTTTTTCTTCCACAGCAACACATTTTCTCCCATCCCCCAAATCATAATAGATGCCAGATTGAGACTGTGTTTTCAAAGGAGCAGAAGGGCATCAGCTATACTTGGATTTCAGCGTGACAAGGATCAGACTCTCCTGTTTTCCATGGAAAATCTCTGCCCCCATACATATTGGCAAAGCAGGGGGAGCTGGTGACAGTTATCCCCTTACTGCCAAACGGATGGTTTCCTTCCCCAAGCCCACGTTCGCTTTTAGAGGAAGGAGATGGGATGACACTTGGTCTAATCTGGGATTGACATTTCTTATGCTGCTTTTCCTGCTCCTCACGGTGATTTGGGAGTTTCCAACAGGCACCAGTTCTGTTCCCCCCCAATTGCATAGGGCAAGCTGGGCAAGCATGCAGGATTACAATGCTTCTTACAAATCTCCCTCTTTTAAACAGAAAAAATGGCCCCGCAGGCGGGGTCCTCACCCCCTGCCACTTCACCGCAGGAGGACGAAGAGCAAGTTAGCAGACGCATGATGGCCAAGAGGGTGAAAATCATCGCAGAACTCATGCAGACGGAGAAAGACTATATCAGCGACCTGGATCTCTGCATCAAGGAAGTGATTCAGCCCCTGAGAAACAAGCAGGTGAGCGCTGGGGGCGGAGGACGAGGTGGTGACGTCAAGGTCTCAACTCACCCACATTCTGCTTGCAGATAATCCTAATGCAAGCACAAGTGTCAGCTCGACAGTGACGTGGTGCTGGGAGCGGGTCCAGAGCTACCTTTTTGGAAAGGGATGTGCAGCTCTAGCAAGGAGAGCGGGAAGTCAGATATGCTCCTGACACTTGTGCTTGCATAAAGCCTGCATCAAGGTACTTGCCCAGAAGGCAGTTTGGATGCTGTATCCGTGCTCATGGGCTGCAATAGCAGCTTCCACCTCTCCAGACTGCTCTGTAATTATAACCCCTGGTACATGCCCTGGCAGACCTTTACTGGCGCCTCCAGAAGCAGTAAAAACCAATAAAACCAAGTATTTTTCATGGTAACAACCTGGGATAGCAAGAACCTCTCCATCAAGGTTAAATTCAGTTGTAAAGATAATTTTATCCAGCCTTTCAGACAGCTGTGGTGGAGAAATACCATGCCTGACAGCCCAGTGAGTGCTTCAGAAATTTGCATTCTACACAGAAAAGGTACATTTAAGAAGCAAGGCTCGTAAACTACCTTTCAGGCAAAAGATCTTATTAGGCCAATGATATCAATTTTCTTTTTCAGCTGAGACTTCAAAGAGCACCTTTTCCTCAATGGTATTTCAATTTGTAGAAAAATTGTGCAGCTGAAAGCTGGGAACAGAAGAGGTTGTCCAGAAGAAGATTTGTGTTTGTGGCGACATAGCATTCAGAGAGGCTGCACAAATGATATCTGCTGCTAATACAGAATAAAAATAATTCCAAACAGACCTTAAACCAAGTATTCTGGATGTAGGGTTTCTTATTAAATTGGTGATAAAACACAGGTGCAAGGGCCAAAGTGGCTTTTGATGACATTGGCACTGCCTCTTCAGGAAACGCTGTGGCCAGTGTGAAGCCTGTGCTGTGTAAGCTCCTGCAGGACCATATTTCTTTCTTAAAACACTGTCAGAGTTTGTTCCAACCCATTTTTGAAAGAGCTGGCATCTGCTGGCATAACTTTAAGGAGTTCTTGACTTTTTTCTCCTTGCTCTTTCTTCCATGTCAGAGTAGTCTCCCTTTGAGTCCCTCCCCAGCCTGGCCAGCACTGAGCAAGCGTATTCCCTGGTTGAGTTTGCTGAGATTTTTGACAAGCAGGCTGTATTCCTTTGCTCTTTTCCAGCCAACTCAAAACATATGTTTTGATTCTGTCCTTTATCACTGTATTAACGTGTGTAAGCGTCCATGTATAGCGTAGTTCCAAATACTATATAGGCACTGTGCTGGCACGGAGGTCAGAAGTCCTGTGCCAGATGTATACAGGAAAAGTAATTTAGAGATTATAGCTGTCTTAATTTAATAACCTCTGCATTTTTGAAAAGCTTTCAAGAATGTTATATGGTTTTAAGGCTAGTTCTCGGATAAACTACCCTATGTAGAGTTTGTAATGTGTTTAGAGAAGGATAGCATTTAGAAAATTGACCTAGCAATGAATCCGTTTCATACTTCCAAATGGATAAAACATGTTTTAGCTCCTATAATGCTTATAAAGAAATTAACTGCATTAGTACCAAAAGTATATTTCTGATTCTGTTACAATAGCATGCAATTTGATCCTCCTGGCGTCTGGTAAGCTGCTATGTAAGTCAGCAATTCTGTTTCTAATGGAGAGATCCCTTCAGAGAGTATCAATAGGGACTGGAAATCAGTCTTGCCTTTGTTCTCGGGATTAGCACATTACCACTGGCTATCTCCAATTGTCCCTGAATATTAACTATTGCCCTGCTGTGCAAGGAAATGAGTAACTACTGCATGAAAGGTGTGTGTCCTGGACATTTTTTACTTGTTCTAAAATGAGTAGGGACATGGAACCAAACGTTCTCTTGGTGTAAATCGATGCAGTTCACTGAAGTCAATGTTGTGCGCCCAGGCTCTGCAGGAAGCTCTTTATTAATACCCAGAATAGTAAATGTGTTTTAGTGAGAATTATATGATCTTGATGGGATTTTTCGATCCATAGGACAACTAACTTCAAATGGTACCACCATCTGGAAGTCTTTTCACCTGGTAGCTGGCACCAAAGCGCCAAGGTCTCAGTTTATGTAGCGGCCTCTGTTAGCAACTGCTAATCAGAGGATCAAACCCACTGCCAGCTATTCTTTTCCTCAGTGGGAAAGTAAACAAACATTTTAAAGCCAGCTAAGGATCTTTTCTTTATTCAGATGATAATATTTACTTCCTTCCTAGGTAAACACTTTCAGATTAGGAATAGTTCAAAATAAGGTTAAAAGCACTTGATAACATGCCCTTTGTTAGCTGCATCAACCATATTATACTCATCCAAAAACTGTGTATGGGTCCTTGAAATCACAAGGAGGATGTTTATAGGAGGTTTTGCAGAAGTGGTGCTTCCTGGAGTGTTGAAAACTCAGGGCATAACAGGAGAAGGTCTGTAATACACAATGTCCTTCTTTATCCTTCCTCAGTAGCTGCTTAATATTTGTATTCCATTAGATTGCTCGCTTTGACGTGGATGGCTTGTTTAGCAACATTGAATTGGTCCATCAAGTATCAGCCAAACTGCTGTCGTTGTTGGAAGAAGCCACGACAGATGTGGAACCACCCATGCAAATAATCGGTATGTTTACTGTCCTCTTGAGTTCTACAAAGCTGCGTGAAAGAATAAACATAACACTCTCCTGTCCCCTACCCTCATCAGACTTAACTAGTACCACTCCCAGAGGCTGCCATGCTACAAGCTGTCCATCATGACACAGGACAAAGGACATGTGAAAGCTGTCCAGTTGCTCTACTGGACTCATATGATCATGATGCTCTTTTTCCATCCATCTGGATGTTGAGGGGAAGGAAGGAAGGAAGGAGAGAGTGAGTTTAGTATGAGTAAAAACTGCAGCGCTGAGTTGTGCCAGATACTGATAATATCCTGTTCATCTAGTTAGCTACTGCCTACCTAACTCTGCTCAGGTCTACACCAGCTCTTATACTGTGTACTCATAGTTGTGCCATTCAAGAAAAGCATTAAAAATTATTTGAATAACAAATGTCACACCCCCATACCCCCCAACACTGTAAACATGTATCTCCTGGTGACACAATTCATGTAAGAGGTGGTTAAGCGTGCTGAACAGGGACAGGGTCAGTAAAGGCAAGAAAGCTGTAATTGATACCAAGTTTGTGGGAATCTGTGCAGGAATGTCTGTAGGGATCGTGGGTATTATCAGCAAACGGGTTAGCCCTGGATATGTCACAACTGTCACACATTCTGCAGGTCAGGTCATGAATGTTAAGGCTGTGATCTATTCACTTGACATTCTGGCACAGCTCTCCCATAACTGCTTCTTCTGAGCAGAGGCAGTAGGTGATCCACCTTAAGGGATCCGGTGAGGATTCTTAATTTGCTTCAATGCAAAATCAGCCAGTTTAGTTTAAAAAATTTCCAGCCACAATTCAGAGGACAGAAAGGTTCTTTCTTCCCTAAACTGACCACACACCACAGGTAACATGTTCTAGAAAGGAATCCTCTTCTTGCAAATGATGGGGTAAAAAATTACCGGTTGCCATTTGACTAAGAAATATGATATTAAAGCACGTGAGGCTTGGGAAAAGTATTAATCCTAGCATGTCTCAATCTGGTTTGCCAAGGCAACAGCTTAACGTAGTATGATGCGATTGTGTTGTTTGGCGGTATTTCAATAAAAGTGCATCACGATGAGTCATACTCTTAATAAGCAATGTTCTATTCGAGCAGGAAGTGCCCTTCTCACAGCCAAAAGAATCATCCTTTTAGTTCCCTGCCACATCCAGAAGTAAAGACAAACAATTTCATCCATCTATTAGGATGTATTTCTCCAGAATCAGACAAAGAGCCATGAAAATGTACAGGATTGTGGATCACAGAGTTGGCTAAATTATGTCAGGGGAAAAAGATGACAAGTAAGGTGTGAGATGTTCTCTCAAAGGCTGAGACAAAAGCAGGGAGAATAATTGCATCACTATAAGCAATAAGTTAGGAAGTTTGTCATCCTCGAAAAGCACAGCAAGGTGACAATTTCATCTTCACGATCTTGATCAGTGCAAAAGTTGTTAAAGCCAGTGCATAGAAAAAGCAGGCTGTTTCCACAGCCATCATATTCTATCATGTTTATGGTATTTAAACACCTTGCATT
>VZTO01005767.1:90150-110800 GCA_013400615.1 Syrrhaptes paradoxus | reverse complement strand
GGTGAGATGCTTTTTTTGAAACAAATCTGCTCCAGCATGACTTTCAGTTCTGTTAGTCCATTTCTTTTACCTGAAACAGAATAAAAAAGAAATTAAGACAATAGGGAGGAAGCATAAATATTTGATTTAATGCGGAGACTTGATTTACCTGTTCTGCTATGCTTGATCCTACTTTTCTGCAAAGACTTTCCTTCATGAGACAGTCCAGTAGTTTCACCCTTAGGGGTGTTGCCTTGCTTACTCTTCCTACATTTCTTTGTATTTTCATACCTGCTTTTACTACATTCTTCCCGTCTCTGTAGCAAACCCAGCTGTTAATGTTGACTCTGCTTAAAAAAGCCAGTACCAGGAGTCATCACAAAGCTGACCTCGTTCTTAATCTGTGTTATCTGAGGAGTGGGAGTACTCTACCTTGCAGAGGTTGTAATAGGATTGATTGAGTAAAGCACAAACAGTTCTCCTTCTGTCAAGCCATTTTGANGTCCTTGGACATATTCAAAAGCCATCTGGACATTGTCCTGGGCAACCTGTTCTCAGTGGCTCTGCTTGAGCTGGGGGGATTGGACAAGATGACCCCCATAAGTCTTTTCCAACCTCAACCCTTCTGTGATTCCTGTATGGACTAATTCTGTGACTCCTGAGCAATTGTCTTGTTCAGGCTTGTACCCCGTCTCTGTCCTTCTGCTGGTCGATTTGTACATTACACAATAGCAGTGTACGCTAGTAGAGGGGAGGAGAAGGGGACATGTACTGTGTATTGCATTAAAAGAGAAGGGGACAAATGACACTAAACTAGCTGTTTATTTGGAGGAACTAAGAGTAGAAACATTGCCATTTCAGCTACTGTTCCAGTCACGAGTACGGACTGACATTGTGATGAACTTTCATGTCTGAAGGAACAGTGTTCTTACTCCTTCAAAGAGTCCTAATTGCAGTGTAAGACAGCCTGGAGCTGCAGGGAAATTAGTCCAATGTTGTAGTTTATACTGATGTAGCACCTAGGACTGCAACACTTTCTACCCATACGGTGCATCTTTGGCCACAGAGCAGAAAAGCCAAAGTAGCCGGGGACTAGCTTTGGTGGGAAGCCATCTAAATCAGAATTATCTTTGCTGTGGAAGAAAGGCTAAACCTCCAATATATGCAGAGGAATGGTTGGATGTTTTGTGCAGTCTGAGTGGTATGCAGAGGTTCTGATCACATGAAGTGTTTAAATACAGCTTTCCTGAAACCCATGAGGATGAATTGCTGTTAGAAAACCTGGTAGGAGTGTCCTGGGAATGGTCTGCTGTCAGCTAGGCACTGGAATGGTTCAGATGGCTTTCCTCCTTCCTGCCCCCAGTCTCCAGCCATTGTGAGTAAGAGCTCTGCCTTTTCTTTCTAAGGTTATTTCTGGGTCAGTAAAGAGGAAGATATAATCCTTGAGCCTTGTGAGGTAGTTACCTTAATCATCCAACCTTCTTCTGGCAGAAAGCCGCTTACAACAAGCCTATCCTGTGACAGGGAGAAAATGGGGGCAGGGGAAGGAAATGGTGTGGAGTAGACTGGATCACAGATCTGGAAATAGGTGCTGGAAATCCCACTCTTCTTATGTAGAACTCCCATTGTTAAATCTCTCTGCAGCCTCTGACTTATGTAAATGTTTCTATGAGGGAGAATCAAATTATTCTGATCTTCTAGCAGTTGGAAATCTGACATCTACCTGTACCTGTTTTCAGTTAAATTCTGTAAGGTTTAGTAATAATATCTGTTAAATTCTGTGTTTTCATCCTTTAAGATCTTAAAGGGTGCTCTTCTTTAAAGTCTAGCCCTTAGTAAGTTGCAGCATAATTAAGCTATCGTCATCTTGGATTAAGAAGAGAGTCTTTGGAAGGATTTATTTTTCTCCATTTCCCTTGCTGAGTTTCTAAAAATGTCAGGACACAGAAACTAGTCGCCTGCTCTCAGGGTGTTTGAGCAACTGGCTGAGCCCGTGTCTTCAGCACAGTTGGCTGGGCTGAGCTTCACATTCAGATACTTTCAGTATCAGCCTTCCTTCTGCATGCACAGCCTGCTTGTTGCTCTGTCTCCTGGCCCGTTCCATTCCTGATCATCATCTTCTTCCAAGTCCTTTTTCATTCCATCTGTTTTAGGCCTTTGCCATCTGTGACACAGTCCTCTACTGTGAAAGGTTTCAGTGTCTTTTCTTTGAGTGACAGAGTTGGGAGTGATTACTTCTCTGTTTAGTGTATCTAACGTACAGCTTTTGTCCCATCCCTGTCAGCTTTTGGAGACTGTTTCTCATAACATGCCTACATAACATATATATGCAACATCCTTTTTTTTTTTTTCTCCCTCCGTCCCTCTTGGGATCCTCTGAGCTGTAGTAAAGTCATTGTCCTGTGTTCCCTGCACCATTTGGGCTGGCTCAGTCCCCTGGGGTGGCTCTAGCATAGACCCTGCATGCTGCTGAAGCAAGGGCCCTATTGCTCTTCCTCTGCTGCAAATGTCAGCAATAATGCAAATGTGGGGCATGAGATGAAGAAAGGGACATGGAAGTAGGCTGCATCTTGCAGAGTCATATCCTTGTGAGAGAAAGATTGTTCTGATGCCCAGCTGAATGGAGCCTTTCTTTGTGCCCACATGCAGTCAGTCAGGAAGGCAGCACTCCCTGAGAAATGGATGCAGAACTGGGAACTAAAGGAATTAGGGGAAGGTTATAAAGCATCTCAGCTGACCCGTGTGAGTTCTAGCCCTGGGTCTGGGAGGGATTTTGGAGGGAATCAACTTTTGATTCTCAGGCTTCATGTATGGCACTGAGGAGAGGTCTGTGAAAACTATGTAAACTATGCCATGCTGTCTACATGCTTGGGTTTTTTTTTTGTGTATTTGTGACTTTTGACTAGAAATGCCTTTTTTTGCAGGTGAGGGGTGTGTGATGAGACTTTACATTGTATCTTCAGGAATTAATAAGACTTCAAGTGACAGGTCATGTAGAAATGCAGTGCCGTAGTACATTTGCTTTTTTTTTTTTAAAAAAAAAATTAAAAGGATGAGTAGACAAGGGATACAGACAAATTTGAATCCAAGCCCCTGTCCGCTTCTCACTGTGTTCGTTGTGACTGGATCATGACTTTTTTTGTGGAAAAACTGCAAACCAGGCAAATGTTGACTCTGAGAAGATAAAACAAATAGTTTCTGTCTTCTTTGGTTTGTACTGTTGCAGCATGACAGCAGATCGGTGGAGTCAATCACATAAATATCTGCCCTGACCCGTAAGGAAACATGGTCCTTGGGTGGAGCAAAGTGCTGACAGATCTGTTCCAAGAGCAGATTGCTGTGAGGGCCAGCCCTGGCATGGTAGTGAGGATGTATTGTGGGCCTCTGTGCATTGGAGCATCACAGTAGCCAGCAATGCTGCTCTAGGGATCTAGAAAGAGCATCAGACTAGCTGCTCTACTGAAGCTCTAATTTGCTCTTCACTTTTGGCTGATGTGTTTAGCAGTCAAGGATAATTACCTGCAGGAATGCTCCCTCTTGCCTCCCTAAATCCACACGTGAGAAAGCTGGTGTTATGATCCTTGGCAATATAATCTGTTCTTCCTTCTTTCCATCATAGAGGAAGGTATGAATATTCATGAAACGGAGACAGGGGAATGTTTCAGGATCAAATACCCTCTTTCTTCAACTTTTCTTCTTTCTGTGTTCTGCTTTGTGTGGTTTTGTTTCTTCCGTTGCTAGCACAAAGAGTGGTCGAACTATTCTCAGAAGCAGTCTCACACACATACACCCGTTATGTGAGCAGGTAGAGGTATGCTCTGTGCCAGCACTTTTTTACTGTTGATGAAGAAAAGAGTGAAAGTAACTGGCAAACAGATAAACAGTGTGTTTATTTCCTTGTAAGTAAATGTGATGAAGTGATCTAAGGAAGGGGTGGTAGAGAAGGAAGTTAATGAAAATTGTCTGGAAGTTCAAGCAAGTCTGAATTTAACCCTGCCTTCCTGCATGCACGTGTGCCAGCTGCTCTTTGTTGGAAAGGGAGGCAGTCTTACCCAAAAGCTGAGCTTCTCTTTTCTTAGCAAAAAGTAAAAATAGAAAAGAGACAACAGGACTCAGGATACCCTGCATCTCACAAATTATCCAGAAGGAAAAAACTAAGATGTCTAGGCTGGATTTGGGGTTTGATCCCTTGTCTCCTGTGCTTGCACACATCACAGAAGGTACATTCAGCCTTGTTGAGCTAATTGTTTAGGAGTGGAATCAAGAATTGTTAAGATTGATGTACACTTGTTATTACAAGTGTATGACTGAAATCATAAAGGCCTGCTGACAGAGTGCTAGCTTGGGTGCTGAAGATTGTGTGACTACAGTAACACAAAAAGGTAACAAGGTACCTAGCTTATAATGAACACTATGAAGCCAGCAATTTCCAATATTCTAGCTTTTCAGGATAAAGCTGAGCTACATTTATATTTAGCTGTATTTAAACTGTATTGGCATTTGAGACGTTTACAGCACTAGCTGGGTGCAGAGCAGAGGTACAGATTTTGTGAATCTAGTTATCTGACATCCTAGTAAGGTCCTAAGTCCCTTGGCACTGAATGTCCAAGCACTTGCCTGGTTAACCCTATCAGCACAGCAAGTTACCATAAAAAAAATCATGGAGCCCGGGGCGTCTCCACCCTCATTCTTTAAAGGCAGCAAGTTCAATGAATGTGGGTTTTTACTCTCTAAAACATGCAGCCTTACAGAAATGAACATGTGAACTTTTATTTGTGTATGGGAAAGAAGATCCAATGCCAGGTCCATTGAGTGTTTTGGGGTTTGTTTTGGTTGGGCTTTTTTATAATTATTATTTGAAGTTGAGGTGGAAAGGGAATATGTATGCATGAAATTGTCCAGTAGCCTGGAGTAAAAGCTCTGCTTTTTCTTAGCATGTAACAAGCAATGACAAGCAGCATAATTTTCAGAAAGTTTCAACAGTGGAGGGTTGTTCTTTGCCCTTCTATCAGCATTGCTCTTCCATTTTTCAAATTTCCCTAAGAGTCATGGTGCCAAGAGATCTCAGTGGATGTAAATCCGTCAAAGGGCTTTTCTGTTTGAGCTTGGACTGCTTTACCTTCCTCATGCCTTATTGCAGTTGGAACTCAATCCTCATTGGTATTTTCTGTGATAGGGACTAAAAGGCAGTCTCAGGAAAGCTTAAAATACACTATTTCTTTCAGGCAAGATGTTTCAAAATCAACATTACTTTTTCTACCCTGCTTGTTGGCAATAATTTCCAAATTCAGCTATATGGTATAGCTATAAAGAGAACAGACTATTCCCCCCCCTTCCCTGTTGGCAACATTTAACTCAAAAGGAGGCTGCATGTTGCCAGAGTCCTCCCACTCCAGTCCTGGCCTCCAGGGACTCCGCAAACTGCTTTGGAATGTGCCAAGACCTTTGGGACACCCACACTCTGGGAGAGAAAAGACAGTTTGGTAGCTGTCTTGCATTGGCTTTCTGACATTGTTATTAACAAGTATCAGGGATATATTGTCACTATTCTATTTGTAGCCATCTATAGCCTTGCAAATTTTTTTCTTCTTTTTTCACTTTGGATGTTTACCTGCAGATAGATTCAAGACCAGACAGCAGTCACATGGAGATTTTTCACATTCTGATATATCATCATCACCACCAAGCATTTTCCAATTTAAACCACAAATAGCCAACATTGTAGAAAATGTGCAGTATCAGTCATGATGTACAGTGTGTCCAAAGTCCAAGAACGTAATCTTAAGTAAAGTTTGGTTTTGCAGATTAGATTTTAAATAGCATTTTTTTTTAAATTTGAATCGTTGTGCTTTAAAACATAAAGTAGGGAATGCACCAGAGTGTGACATGGTGAGAATTCTATATATTCCCTTGCATCTCTGACTGCTTTGCTGGACCGTTTGCATTATGACTACAGTCTTAAACTGGAGAGATCATCTGCAGTGACTGCTGATAACTCCAAAACAATCGATAATTGGTACTGTTTTGGAATTACTGCATGTTCAGGTTTCTGACATTGTTAACAAATTCTGCTTTATGGCTTTGCATGTTGTTCAGTCACTGGTTTAACATATTAAATGTTAATGGATAATCTTACCCACTCATTTGCACAAGTGTGCATAACTAAATAAAGCACAAGGCAGTGAAAAATTGGGCTGATGCTGTAAATTGTGTTCTTTAATGCCTGCCTGCTCCGTAAAACTGTATTTTGGCATCTAGGTAAACTTTGTATTTAAGAATTGTGTTCTGGATAATATGAACCTTAACACCATATTTTTTTTTTTTTTACTGAGGTTGTAATTCTTATGTTCTATCTGTCAGCATTTTAGTACATTCTTCACATTTTCATGTCTGAGTTCTTTCATACATAGTGACACAGACCTTCTATTACGTTTAAGTTTCCTGCTTTCCACAGTTCCTAAACTGAAGTTGCTAGATTATAAAATCTTCCTGACTTTTGGAGCTAGCTTCTTTCAAGAGATCAGACAGTGTGGGTTTTGTTCTTTATTTTCATTGCATGTGGCTGGGGTTGATAACTTTTATATTAAAATCCAGCCATTGCTCTCAGCTTGACAGTACAGGGAGCAAAAAGAAGCAGGAAAAGGCCAAAGTGCTGTTCCATACTTTGGAAATGCAGCATAATGCAACGGCGAAATGTTACAGTGGCAAAATTTAATTATCTGAAACGTAAGAGAAAACAAATCATGACATTTATTTTTAGGAAAAAACCTCCCACAGAGAACTGCAGAATAGCTTGCGAGAGGCAGATTAGAGAGAGCTTTTTAGAGTACAGACACTCTCATCAAGCAACAAAGCAAGAAATTATCTTTAGAAACTAAATTGTTTATTGTTGTTGTTGTTAGCAACACTGCCCATGGGAAAGAGTGTGTTGGTCCCACCACAACTAGTACAGAACAGATACATAACAGAGCTAGACTCCTATGTAAACTAGGAATATAGGCAGCTGGTTTTGCAGACTAGGTCTGAACAGAGTAGGCAGCATGTATTTTTGGTGGAGGAGGCAAAATGGGTGAAATGTTAAAATGAGACTGGAATGGGAGAATAAGAAAGAGACTGAAAGAGATTAAGAATGGTGGGAAATGCAAAGTTAAATGAAACCAAATAAAGGACTATTTAAGAAATACAAGGGTAGACTATGGGTTGGAAATTAGTATAAATGGAAAAGGGCTTTCTTTTTGCACTTTCTTTTTTTTCTGAAAGAGTATTTTGCTAGCTGTTGGTTTTCCATATATTAGTCTGAATTAGCAGCTGTCCTGATTCTCTGGATGTGGTTCCATTTTGCACAGCATTGAGCTACAGGCTGCAAAATGCCCTGCTGTGTCTTTTACGTGGTCAGCAAGAATAATAGTTGAAGAAGTACAGAAATGGTGTTTATTGTCTTTATTAGATCATATGGTTATAATTAACCCATCACAGGCACAAATATGTGTTTACACATGTAGGTATACCTATATACTTTTATATGTGTGTGCATTGGGTTAGTGACACCAAATGTCAATAAGCCAGGGAAGAGTCAGCAAATGATAGATTCTAAATAGCAAGAACAGACGAAAAAAGAGTTGCCTTATATTGTAATGCTGCATCCAGTGTGCCCTTCGTCATTCTTGTCATAGTCATCATACAGCAGTCTACAGTGAGGTAGTCTCTGTATTCATACCTACAAGGAGTTTGGAAATAGCAGTTGGCTTTTCATCAGCAAGTACCCAGAAAGGAGTTGGTAGCAGCAGGCTTTTGTCTAGCAGGAATCCTGTGTGCTGGGAAACACCCAGCTGGATGTGACAGTCTTGTAAAATGGACCACTCTTGTCGGTACCAGAACCATGGCATGGGTTTAGCCAGTGTTCACCTAAAATTCATCCTCTGCCTATTTAGATGTTGTGGACTGATTGTGCACCGATTCTTTTCAGTGTTTGAAGTCTGGGGAATGTGTAATAGTCTGTAACTGTTGCTGGACCAGGTAAAGGCTGAATGAGTCAACACTGTATGAAGTTAACACCATACTGTGAAAGAAGAAAGGTTTAGAAATAAGCATTAATTCACTATTTCATTCCTTATTTGTTGGCAAGATATTCCTTTATGATAATTAGTACAGTGCTTGTTTAAAAATCATCCTTTATAGCTCAGCCAGAGGCAACTTTTGCTAGAGTAGGCAGCTTAAAATCCAGCAGAGGGCAATGCTGTATTGCACCTATACAGATATTGCAAATGATTCTACCTCAAGGACCTTTGAATTATCTTCCCTAATAAGAAGTTGTGCATTTAATTAATGATAGATTATACTAACCCTGTGGTTGGGGTTTTGCAATAAAGTCCTGGAATGTTTCTGGGAAACTCACTCCTATTGGTGGTAGGTGTGCTGCTGATACAAGAATGGACGGATTGTATTACATGTTTGAGCTGCACAGAAGTAAAACAATCATGACTGGTCATAACTTTCCACCAAAACTATCAAGAGTTAACATGCCCCACCTTTCCTTCTTTCCTTCCCCCACCCCTCCCCACTGCTTGCCTGTTAGCTTCTTCAGCTATTGCAGTTTTATTAGGGCTTTTCCTCCTCATCATTGTTTCCTGCAAATTCTCAAAAAAGGAAAAATGGCAAAACTCAGTAGTTAAAATTGACCATGTTCTTGGGAGACTCACTGAAACTGAATTCCTGTTTTACAGAAATTGTAATTGCATGCCATTATACTTTTCTGTCCATTAAACATCTGGGAAGAAATTTGAAATACAGGAGCAGTGGGAAGTACCATTTAGAGTTACAAATGTATTCAGCCCTCTACTCCCTCATGAGGAGTATAAAAATCGGTGGAGATCTTTCAAGTCTGACGCTTTAATTTCATTTTAAGACAGCTGCAGTTTCACAGGTTTATATGATGCTGATTTCATTTGAGGTGTATTGCACTCTTGTTGTCTCAGGACCCATCTATGTGTGATTCTGGTGTAACTGAGCCTTCAGGAGCTCTTTGCTCTGACAAGGTCCCCTGGGCTCAGAGAGAAACCTGTGAGACTGGTCCTTCAGCCCCAAACCAGCTCTCCTTTGTTACCACTATGGCAGCTCACAGTAGTAGTGCAGTCCCTGGAAAGCTGCTTTTACCATGTTTTTCTCCAAAAAAGAAAGAGTTTCAGTTGGATTTATTGCAACAGAGACAAAAAGTGTTCCTAAAGGGATTTTGTCTGGAGTAGAAGCACCTCTCTGAGAAATCTTCCGTACTTTCCCTGTCCTCCCAGGTTGGACAACTCTGTAGCAACCTGCAGAGTGACTAGCAGTAGCAAAAGGAGGAGGACTTCACTTCAGAAGTCCAAAACACATAGGTGGTTTTATCACATGTTTTTGGTTTTCTCCTGTTCTTAACTCAAAAAGAAGTCAGCAGTGCCTTCCACGTATTGCAAGCCAGTTTGTTCTAGGGGACCAGCCCTTATTAGGATGCCAGGAAGTTACTCCATTTTCTGTGGTTTGCATATCTGATTATAATTGCAGAGAGCAAATGAGAGGAGAGGGTGGAGTGGATGAGAATGTGTTTCAGTGGTGCTTGTCTCTATGATGGTAAGGATGGCATGATATTGATGAATGATCTATTGGAAGGGAAGGAGTATAAATATAGTGTAATGCCTTATTAATTGGATTCATGGGTGTTACACCTTTTTTTGCATTTAAATGTTGGATTCCAGAAGCTACCACTGTTAACTACTGTAGAATTCAACCTTTACAAAGAGAACTTGCTGCAGAAGAGCAGACAGATGCCATCCTTGCTGTGTTTAAGGCACACATGCCACTACTCATGACCTGAACAGGCACAGCTGTCTTTACGCAGCATAAAGACATCCAGCCCAGGGCCAGGAAATCACTATGATTAATGGCTTTTACAGCTTTCTTGTAAAGAATAGAAGAAGATCAAGAACAAGTTAAATATTAAGGGGTTTATGACAGTGGGGTGCATGAAGGAGATGGCTGTAAGCTTTTTCAGTGGTAAACCCATCAATCTGGGATTTAGAACTAATCTCTGGACAAACTGTTTTTCTTAATTGATCTGTGCAGCAATGAAGTTGACTTCAGTTGCTTAAAATTCAAAGTCTGGAGCCGGTCACCTTGATAATTCAGTGTGTGTGCATGTGTGTGTGTGGTTCCCTTAATGATACAGACTGCATGCTGCATTCTAGGAGAAGTGAGATGCCTGGATGAAAGCTGTAAAGCCCATGCTGTACAGATGAGCAGCTTGAGCTGCCTCCTCAGTAGGCACCAGGTCGGTGGAGCAGCCCCGGAGTTGTGCCACAGGCACAGGAGCTGTCTCAGGTGCTGTCACCCCCCAGTACCTACCCCAGTGGGAGCTTCAAGGTGCTTTTGGGTTTTTGGTTTTTTTCCTCTCTGTAAAAATCTAGCCCCAAAAGTAGGCGATGAAAAATGGATGAGTAAATCAAATCTTGTTTGTGCTGTAAACAACAGACATATGCATGCAAAGAAGCATGAAAGCAAAAGACTGCTGTCACATTTCTCTTCTAGCGAGAACCAGAGCTTCCAAGTGTTGTTTATAAAACAAGCCTCAAAATCCAGCTTTCCTTAAGTCTTTAACAGTGCAACTATAACTTGCAGCCAACAAAATTTCATTGTGTCTTCTCCGTGGCAAATTAACTGTTTTAATTATATATCTTTTTTTTTTTTTTTTTTGTAAGGACATTCGGACTGGGTCCCTGAATACCAAGTCCCAGCTGAGCGTGAATTCAAATGACCTGAGGCCTAAGCCCCTGATAATAAGGGTTTATTAAGGAAGCACTAACGGAGCTGAACTGGAGTGGACTGAATGACCAAACTGAAATAACGGAATGCTTGTGGCAACCAGAAAATGATTGTTTATTGGCATAATCCCAGGATAAACTTCTGCCAAGAGCACACAGTCTTTCCTTGCCAGTTTCTTCATATGGGGAAATACAGTACTGAATTTCTGCACGTAATAGCAGTGCAGAAGAATGGGAGGAGGAGAAGTGTCAGTTTGCATGAGGAAAGGAAAAAAACGTACATCCCAAATGGTGTAAACAATGTGATCCCTGGAGTTCTACTTATCAACAGGCTCTAAAGAGACCACCTGGGTTTCAGCTTTAGGAATATGGTCTGAAAAACATGGTTTTGTCTGTTGAGTTCTCTCACTTGAATCTCTAAGTATCCCTGAGCGCAGCATGCAGGGAACAGAAAAAATTTGAACTTTATTCTAAAAGTCCTGCCTTTATGATGGTTGAATTGCTTATGATCAGGTTTTTTTTTTCACACAAGAAAAAAAAGAGGGCTGTCTTGCAACTCTGCTGAGAGACGTGTTCTCAAGAATATTCTGTTGAATCACACTTGGCAAATATTTTATTCACTGAGAAATGCAGTTATGAGATGTAGCTGTACATAACTGCAGGTTAAGTTTAAAATGTTTATGGAGTAACTGCTGTGTCTTCAGGAGAGATAAGAGCAGTGAGGCTACGTATTGTACTGCCTTGCCCTTATCTAGTGGTCTTTTGGATAGGATATTTAGTGAGGGGGTCCTGATTCACATCCCCTCTTTGTTGGATTGCAAAAGATTTTTCTTTTCAACCAAAACTTTGGATGTCTGAATGCTGTAAATACTGCCCTGCAAGGCACTTTATAGTGGTAGTCTCTCCACATCTTCTGTGGAAGCTATTCATGTGGTATAAAATACTTAAATATTCACTAGGGCCTAATAATCCTGCCTTCCAAGAAAGTGCCTTTGAGGCTATTAGAAATACCTGTAGTATGAGACAAATTCTCTATATGGGCGATTGAGATGCCTGCCTGAGAAATCTGAGATGTAGCTAGGGCTCTCTTGAGGAGTAGGAAACAGTAATCAAAACCTCAGCTGTTAATCACAGACAGGATATGAAGACAGATCTTCCAAGCTTTAACTTTTTTTGTTTTGAAATCAATACAAAATTCAACAAAAAAAACATAACCATGCATGATTTTTCTTTTAATTTCTGCCAGTGAATTAGCACTAATTTTGTGTGGCTAACTGATTGTTCAAAGTCCCAAAGAGGTAGTTCTCAAAGAGCTTTGGGAAAAGCCCAGTTGCTGTGATATAAGATCCTGAGATGAAAAACAGTCTAGTTTCGATAGAAGTGGGAAAGGTGTTGACTGGAAACAACCAACCAGTAGATCAACAATAAATCTGAGCTGTTCTCAACCTGCACTTTTTTTCCTCCTACTTATTATTATGTTTGGATATGTGGCACAGACATAGCTTTTAAAAAATTTCCTTATTTATATGTTAATAAGAACTCATTTTTAATAAAACCTGCCTTCCAGCAGGAGTTCAACATCTTCCAAGGCTGTAGCCTCCCTTTGGAGGTTAAAAATGCAAACTTCTTTCTTCCTGAATGAAATCTTATCTTTCTGGCACCTACTGGCTTATTCTGTGATGCTGTGATGATGAAGCATGTCATCAGTATGACTCTCGTCACACAAGTCTGTGCAGAATCTGGACTTTATTTTAAAAAAATAAATAAAAATAAAAAATGCTCTTTAGCCATGGTGGTTTGGAAAGGCAACTCTAGGAAAGCTTTTCATGTGTGACTTGTTCATTTTTATTTATCTAAATATTGAGTAAACTGAAATGTAGTCCTTGGATCATTTTATTATTCTTAGCTGGCTATTAATTCTCTATACCAAAGATGATAGTCTTAAATTCTAACATGTTTAATCCTTTTCTTTTTCTTTGAGTTTCAAGTTCTCTTGTTTGGACCCTCAGAATAACAATGGGTCCGGTTCTCCCTCAGTTTGCTGCCAAAATCTCCAGTTGTCTCCCTGAGACTTTCTGTTTCCTACTTGCACAGTGAATACAGAGATCTCTGGCAGATGCAAAATGGAACAGTGTGAAATAAGTGTTTGCCTGGCCACATTTTAAGAAAAGTTTCAGTTTTGCATTGCAAATTTTGCATTACTGTTACTCAGTGGATTTTCAGTTCTTTCATTATTTGTGTGTATGATCTTCCCATCCAATGAGTCTGTTAAGTATTTAATAGTATAAATAACTCTTCCTTCCTCCCACCTCCATGTTCTTGCTTAATATTCTTCCAATGCTAGAAGTTATTCTTTGTTACAGAAACATAGAAGGAATAGGATACGTGTCTGGTTTTGGAAGGATGTGGCTTCCTTTAGGAACTCTCACCTTCCGGTGGTTAAATGACTGCTATCTTCCAGATTGGAGAGAGGATTTTGTGGTTTTTTTTTTTTTCTTTAAAAAGGGTTGTTTTAGTGGTCTTAAGAGAACTTTGTGACCTGAAGCAGCCGTAAGGTACAGAATGACTCAAATGGAGAATGTCTTTAAAAAATGTGTATACAAGGATAAAGGAACAAAAAGGAGGGGAGACATAATCTGGGATTAGAGAAGAGGATACTCGGAAGGGTAATTGAAGGAACAGCATGAAATAGTGACTATTAAATTGCAGCCAGGATGTCATATAACAAACAATTTTAATTTGAATAGAGCTTCTTCATTTGTTCCAATACCTTCCAGCAGATGAGGATGATAACATAGAAGGCTATTCAGTCACGAAAACACGTTCCTGCCCTCCGTGGGTAGATGAATTTATTTTGACCTGTTGCATGGCTGGAAGGTAGCTGCGGCACAGTGTCCTTTGAGTAGTACTCCTACAGCAACACACAGGTTTATTCTGTAGCTAACAAAATTTTCTGCAAGTATGCAGCTCTGTATTGACTTCCAAAATGGAAAGATTTTATGGTATATAGCAAAAGACCTCAGAAGTCTAAAAGCCAAAAAGGCTGCTCTGAACTCTCATCTCTTATGTATTGCACGGTGTACAACTTCATCCTCTGCTGTCTGCATCAAATGATATAACTACAATATTCTTTGGTATTTTTTACTTTGTCTAAAAATATGAGACTTATTGCAGACAAGGTAAGTAACTGGAGCAGGGGCAACTCTGTCTTCCTGGCCAGATATGAAAGTGGGATTTTCTGTCTGGAATATTTTTCTGGTTAAGGTGCAAGACTAAAATTTTCCGGAAAAAAAAAAAGTTCTCTCTCTGTCATGCACATTTTTTTTTTTGATGATTAGAAATTGATTTATATCTCTAAACCTCAGTTTCTGTTCTGCCAAGTGAAGGTGATTGCACTTTCCTCTCTTCCCCTGCCTTACTTGTTTCTAGGA
The DNA here is from genome assembly GCA_013400615.1 of Syrrhaptes paradoxus. Taxonomy (NCBI): domain Eukaryota; kingdom Metazoa; phylum Chordata; class Aves; order Pterocliformes; family Pteroclidae; genus Syrrhaptes; species Syrrhaptes paradoxus. The sequence continues at coordinate 96,600 of VZTO01005767.1, read as the reverse complement.
CATTCTCCTGTGGATGGAAGCACCACTTTGGGGTGCTGTCACAGAATGCAGCTGTTCACCATCAGTCCCTGACAGTGCTTCACTGCAGCTGTTGAAAGGTGTTGCTGGTTACTAGCATTAATACGGCCGTGGTGAGCATTGACCAGGTTCCCACACCTGAAAAGCAAGTGGCACTGCACCTCAACTCATTTTTTTGCTACCGCTAAATGCCATGGTGAATGTTCTTTTGTGAATTCAAGATAGGGTCCATCCTGAGTGGATGTTAAATTGCACTGGAATAAGAGAGTCAGTTCTTAAAGCTCCAGATAAGTAGGAAGGGCTATGAAGTATCTGAAGGGGGACTGTAGAAATGTGGGTGTCGATCTCTTCACAAGTGACAAGTGATAGGATGAGGGGAAATGGCCTCAAGTTTGGCCAGGGAGGGTTTAGATTGGAAATTAAGAAAAATTTCTTTACGGAAAGGGTTATCAATCACTGGGAACAGGCTGACTAGGGAAGTGGTTGAGTCACCATCCCTGGGGGTATTTAAAAGATGTGGAGATGTGGTGCTTAAGAATGTGGTTTAGTGATGAACTTGGCAGTGTTAGGGTTACAGTTGGACTCGATGATCTTAAAGGTCTTTTCCAACCTAAATGGTTCTATTATTCTATGAAAATTGCAGAAGATGACCTCTGGGCTCTTTCCTTGCTGACGGTTTTCTTACTGGAGGGCATATGTGCCTCGGAGATAACATTTGCTTTCTGACTGGTAAAGAGGACATGACATGCTACACAACTGCTGCCCTCTGATCACAAACTGCTTTTGGAGGAGAATGATTTAAAAACACATTCTATCCCTGTGTTACAATGTGGCCAAAAAACAAATTTCACTTGCAAGTCACATTTGTTTTGATTGAATTAATTTTTGCACAGATGTCCCAATGCCCTGAGATTTGTTGCTTGAATTAAGGAGAGAATTTCTCTGAAAAAAAAAAATGCAGGCCCTCGAAAAGATTAATAGAGGACCTAAGTGAGAAGCCATGTGCTGTCAGCTTAAACAGGTTTCTGACTGCATGGCATATTTTGGAGTAGACAGACAGCAAAGGAGATAGGGAGTCATAATGAGTAAAGGAAATAAAATGGGACATTTTATTTAACAGTATAAAGTATTTCCCAGGGTCTGATTGGAGTGGGAAAAAAGTCTTCAACCTGACAGTTAGCTCAGGCAAATCAAAACTTGAAGTATCTGGCAAAATTTGATTACTTTCAAGTAAAGGTAGTTGTCAAGGATAAAGGGGTTCTGCTGTGTCTTGCAACTTTCCCTCAACAGTGTGCTGAGCCATTGGGAGCTGCACAGTGTCGCTGCTGCTCTCCTCTGCTTGGGGATTTGCCTGTTGCCATTGAGCTAAAAGTGTCCTCGTTGGGGCAAAGGGAGAAAAGAAAATGAGAATACAGTGGGGGCATCTGCCTGGCTTGTACAGTAGAGCTATTCATTATGAAAATCATGTCACAGCTTAAACAGCTCTCAAATCATGATGCATTCACAATAATGGTAAGACTACTGGGGCTGTGGTGTGATATATCAGTGTATATCTGCACACAATTTTCTTCCTCACAGTAGCAGTAATAATAATTTTTGGCTGTGGACCTAATTATAAAAGTAGTTTTATGTATTGATTATGCCTGGTTTTTTTTCCTGACTGTGATACCCGTAGGACATTGTTACAACGGTTGCAGTCAAGAAAAAGAGGCTTCATAAATTTACTCTGTTTCGATAAATGAATTTATAATAGTGAGGAAAACTTTGTCTTGGCCAGATAGGGTCAATGGGAGACTCTTTTCTGCCCTCTCTTTAACAAGTGTATGGAAATATACCACTCCTTACCCTAACCCTTTCAGAAGGTACCTAAATTCACCTCTCGTAGACGAAAACACTTAGCTAGCCAAATAGGTGTCAGCTGTACTCCTTATACCAGAAGACTCTGTATTACAGTGTTTATTTGCCCTTTTCTGGTCCTGCAGTGTCATGCTACCTGTGTAGTGGGGACCTAGACACTTGTCAGAGGCATTGCAAAACCATGAAAAAATTTTGTGTCTTAATAATCCCAGTTGACCACAAGAACATTAGGTAGAGCAAAGACACTAGTCAGTTTGGGGTGGGAAAGAAGGCAGAAAGAACAACTGTAATAAAAGCTTGTTTTTCCTCCAGAAGGGCATGCTTTATCCCTCTGCTATTATCTTTTTCACATTGGGGGAGCGGTGAAGATGGAGTCAAAAGAGAGAGAGGATTTACTAGTAGTTGTGGCTGGGAGAACTCATGACCACAAGATGTGGATTCTCCAGGAGAGACACCTTGATGCGGGTGACGGGAGAGTCGAGTCAGCAGCTTGCCCTCGCTCTCACTGAAAGGAAAGTAATTGGAGGGAATGGAGGTGAGCGTCCTGTGGCCTTCCTAGTGGGTTGTTGGCTGGCCAAGTCCAGGTCTGTTTAATCTCATCTTTAGTCTTGGAAAAATTAAAGTGTAAAGAACTTTGTAGACGGTGACACAGCAGCTGTGATCATTGTGGGAAGAGCAGGGAGGGAAAAAATCACAGTAGAAGTGGTTTAAAATGTCTTTTTTCAGTTAGGATCTGGAAACGCAGCAGAACAAAATGAAATATCAGCCTTGGTTTGGGTTTTGTGTTTTGTTTTCTTCAGCCTCTCAGCCAGAGCAGTGGGAGGGGAAGGTTAATAGAAGAGGCAGCTGCAGAAGTCAGTTTTAGTTATTGCTTGAGAGCCCTGACTTGCACAGACCCACCACGAGCAAAACAGAGGTAGAAAATATGTGCTTTGTGGATGAGAGCGAAATAAGAGCTTGGGGAAGATAAAGAGAAAACTGATTTCAACAGTGATGTTCATTTCAACTGTGTAATTTATAAGAGAAAGTTTGAAGGCCAGGGCTAAGAAAATGATCTCTGTATACTGGCTGGGGACCAACGGAGAAAATATCAACCACCCCTTTTACATTTAATAAATGTGATGCTTCTCTGGAAAAGACAGCATGTTTTTTCACCCTTTCAATGACATGGTTAATTTCTTAATATCAGCTTACGATATTGAAAATGTGGGGTGTTTTTTTTTTTTTTAACTTATGATTTAAAAAAAAAAAAAATAGATGTATTCTCTAGGCTTTCTGAGAATAAAATCACATCTGTAAAATCTCATGTTGGAAATTTGGAAAGAGAGAAGCATAAAACTTTTAATCTCCTTTGGAGGGTTTTGGCCATCTCTCTTACATTTTTAGTTCCCTGGCCATTTAACCATCCGTACTGCTTGGTTGTGTTTGTTTAGCATTGCCTTTACACTTACTACACTTTTCCTCTCAGGAAGAAACTATGTTACCATTGTATTTTTGTTCACAACACTAGTGCCTGAATGCTAAACTTTCACCCCCCAAAATTACACCTTTTATAATTGGTTCCTTCTTCTGTGATGGGATGAAGGTTTATAGTATCCTGGGTTGGCAAAATTTTGCTTAAAACTTGAAATGAAGGAATTGCACGGCTCGTGGTGCTCCCTGAGAGGTAGAGCTGGCTAATAAGAAGTCCAAAAGGAGATTCAGATTTCTAGGTCTGATGTCATGTTGCAGAAGTATCTGGAGATTCTGCCTATGAGAAACAGTAGGATCCTTTATATAGCTTGTATAAAATTATATTTTTAATGAAAGGGAATGCAGTTTAGTATTAGTGAAAAAGAATAAAAAAAAATTTAATTCCTAAAAAATGTTTTCGAAAACTTGCTATCTTGCTGACACTGAAGTTCTCCCATGAAACATTTTAATTTTAGCAAAACATTTTGGGAAAATGGAAGAAGTGTTCTGTCTGTATTTGTTTGGACCAGCTCTTTTCTTGAGTCTCGCATCAGTCTAAGTTATGCTCAGCACTAAAAGGCAGAATTCGTGTACCCAGGGGTATCTGTTATCAACTTGGACTATTAATTTATGTCTGGGGAAAGTAGAAGTATAAAATATCTGCAGCGTATGTGTTTGCCTTAGCCTGATGTGAGAGCCAAACACGCAATCAACTATGCAAATACCAAAGGCTAGGGGAGCTGTTATCAACAACATAACTAATTACTTTAGGTTATTTACTTGAACAAAGCTAGATGGGACATGTTAATTGATCATTGGTTTTGGCTTTTTGTTTTTTAAATTTTAATCATTTTCTTCCACCACACAGCTCTTGATTCCCTGCTTATTTTTATGGCGTTGGCACAATGTGCTGGCCTTGATGATTGCTTTTCTGGCCCTTAATGATGTCCACGTAGAAAAGAGAACATGAAGTTGATTGCATATTGAAAAATGTAGTTCCCTAGCTGCACACTGCAATTTTTGAAGTGTTTGACTTGTGCTTATCAGACGGGTCATGCTGTGATTTTTTTTCCTTTTTAACTGTTTGATTCTGGCTTGTTATTATGGGTACCTTGTGCTGTAGCCAAGCATAAACGCTGGTTTAAAAAAATAAAGAAAGTTTGCCAAGTATAATTTCAGCCTTCTAGAGTTTTCTTACTTCCCCCTGGCTGATCTGCAGGAACAAACAGATAGTTATACTCATTTTTTTTTTCTTTAAATTTGCCACTGTCCTGCTGAATAAATTGCTGCTTACCCAACTCCTTCCAGTACCAGCTCACCTTGGAAACAATTGCCTCTTCCCTGCCAGCTGCTGCTTGCCAGCTTGCCTTCTCCTGCATGCAGGGAGAGCATCGCTGGAGCTGCCTCCCTATGTAGCAGCCCTTCTCTCCCTTCTCTCCCCCCACCCATAGAAGCAAAGGAGAGGATAGATAAGAAAAGATGAGAAGTGTCTGTTAGTTGAAACTTCTAATTTCTCTATCATTTTGACAGGCAGAGCAACCTGTCAGCTGCAATGTGTTGGAACAGGGACCTGGAGGCTGGTGCTGAGATGCCAGCCCCGCTACCCAGCCATCCTCCTGTGGCTGAAAGGCAGGGAGTTTTTCTTCAGTAGGGTTTGGGCTTTCCTACACTGCTTTGAACTAGCTTGTTAGCACACAGACTCAGCTCATTGGCATCCGCTGTTTGGTGTTGCTGATGTAGCTCCCAAAATGTCATTATCACAGGAGAACACCAATCCCTCACAGGAAAGTCAAAGGAGTAAGGGATCACACAGATTTTGCTTTGGGCAGGATTGTAGTAGCTGCAGGTCTCTGAATTAATTGGGAGGGGGGCGGTGGTGGCAGGCGGCTACACTGACCAACCCTTTTCCCCCCCTCACCCCCAAATCCTCCCAAGAGTAAAGTATATTTTAATTACTTAGTTTGACCAAAGAAGAAAACTTGATGTTTCATCATTATTCTAGTAGGTTTTCTTTAATAAAATCATTCTGAACCATAACCATGGTTAGAAATGAGAACGAGGCATGTTTTTTCAGACAGAGATAGTATCGTTTGGTAGAGCAAAAAATTGTTATAATTGAAGGTTCATTCTTTCCTTAAACCTTATCTCACTTTTAGGCTTAGACCACTAAGGCTAGAGTAGTAGTTCTGTCTGAAATTAACACAGCATTTCTTTGGTCCACGAAGGTGCAACTAAGTGATGAAGGTCAGCAAGTTGGCTCAAGGCTTTGTGCTATGTGGAGAGTTTGGGGAACTTTACCCATAAGGAAGCATACAGAGAAATGTATGTGGTGTCCATGTCTACTTTTAGAACTCTGGAAGAAAAAGTAAGATCAATAAAGATTTAGCATTAGATAAAGAAACAACGTTACAGTGGCAGGGTAGCCAAGATAAATAAATAAATTACTGCCGTTGAAAACTGCAGTAGTCAGGATGTAAAGCAGTTAATGAAAAGTTGGTACCTGGAAGACATTTGGGTGAGATCAGAGAGAAATATCAGTTGCAAGTGCCCTGGGCAATGAATTGGAGAAGCTGGAAAACGGTGTAGTACCTCCAAATGAAGGTATGTAATGATAATGATAATCATGACTCGTAGACAAGACTTAAAAGTCCAGAAAAGATAGAAACCACAGTAAAAGTCATATAGCTGTAATGGAAATGAATACACTATAAATAAATAAGAGCTACTGGTATATGTAAGAGAGGATTCATATGACTCAAAACTACTTTGGAGGAGTATGGAAAAGTATCTGCTGGTTTTGTGTCAACCCAAAGTTGGGTGTGAATTTTTAGTTAGAAGTCCTTGTGATGTTGCACATGAGGAAAATATTAATAATAAGGAGATCTCTTATTATAGAGGGGTTTATCTTTCCAAATTTAGATTATAAGGGAAATGGTGCTAACAGTAATGGGGGCTATTTATTTGTGGATGTGATTTCTTCATTTTACCTACCATAAGACTATAAAAAGTTGATGCTATTTTAGAATTTAATTCAGTATGACCTTATAACTCATCCTTAAAAATAGCTACTTGTATCAAGTGTTAACAAGATGATTCAGTTTATATTACATGGCATCATAATCA